>CM070549.1:84540987-84655932 GCA_036346405.1 Phyllostachys edulis
GCCTCTTCATAGACGGTTGGTATTTGGAACTGTCTGTGATAGCCCCTTCTCTACAAAATCTGCAAGCAGTGGCTACTTTTGCCTTTAAAACCAGCTTCTTATATATATGGTATGGTACTCCTGGGAGTACGTACTCCCACCTCTCATATACCACGTAAATCGTATGCTAATACCTCTTTATCTATTTGTGCACACTCCAATAATGATTATAAGATACCCCAAAGTGAGTTCCATGAAAAATTTCATGAAATTCCACTTTTTATATCAAAATTTGTGTATATACTTCTTTTATATATGAAAAAGGGTATATAGCAAAAACAAAGGGCTCCAATGATTTTTTTCAATCAAATCGCATTGGAGTATCTTATAATTAGTATTTAAGTATCTTGAAAATGATAAAGAAGTATAATATGTGCATTTAAGTGGTATATTGAAATGAGTACATACTCCCAAGATGCAAGCAGAGTGTCCTATATATATATATATATATATATATATATATATATATATATATATATATATATTTTTTTTTATATGGCTCAGTAGTCCTTGGTTAGCTAACTTGCTGCACAATTCAGCTAGCTAGCTCGCTGCTTGGCCATTCGTCCTAAACGTGCAGGTGAACCATGACCTACTTCATCGATACCTTGGCATGAAGCAAATCGTACACTCCAGTGTGTCAGGATCGATGAAGTAGCTAGGCTGTGTTTGGCTACTTCATCGAACCTAATACACTGGAGTGTACGATTTGCTTCATGCCAAGGTATGAAGCAAATCGTACACTCCAGTGTGTCAGGATCGACGAAGTAGGCTATGTTTCACTTGAACGTTTTGAATGAACGACCAAGGAGTGAGTTAGCTAGCTGAATTGATCGGGCCTTGAGTTAGCCAAGGGTGTCCAAACCGACCATCAAGCTAGCTAGCTAGGTAGCCCACATTGCAACTCGGTTCACATGAATACCAACAGCACAAACCAATAGATCTGTCTTACCTCGATCGACATCGCTGGTGTTGGTGGTGAGGTAGCTGAAGCTGAGGTCAGTGGAGCTAGAGGTAGCCCGGGGAGGTTGGTGAGGTAGCTAGGGTCGCGCACGCCGGGGGGAGGAGGAAGAGGGAAGGTCTTGTGTCGTCAGTAGTTGTGGCACTTGGTGACACTGAAAAAGACACTCTTATCGTACGAGTGTCTTGTGTAGTGAACCGTGGTGTCACAACCGTCGGCGACGGGAAGAATGCATGGCGGCGTCGGCGACGGGGTCACTCGGGTGGGGAGGGGAAGGACAAGAGTAAGGGTGCTGGGGAGTGACAAGTTAGAGCGCAAACCCTAGCGGGCTCCTACTAACAAAGAGACTTATCACAGTCGGTTCTATTATGGAACCGTTAGTGATACTTATCACAGATGGTTCCACAATGGAGCCGTCCATGATATGGTCTCATATCACAGACGATTCATTATTAAAACCGTCTGTGAAGTATCACAGACGGTTGTTTGTTGAAACCGTCTGTGATACTTAGTAATATTACAGACGGTTCTTGTTCAGAGCCATCTATGATACTTCACAGATGGTTTTCAACATGAACCGTCTGTGATATTACCTCTTCACAGACGGTTTTTAGCGCAGCCAGTAACACAGACGGTCGCAAAACAAAAATCGTCTATGATTGCATGTAATACAGACGATTTTGGGAAACCGTCTGTGATGAGGCGTCCAGTATTAGCCTTTTTGTAGTAGTGACTTGTCACTTCTAAGACACTTCTCTTATCTCTTGGTCCTCTAGGAAGCAGTCCTTTGTTACTCAATCCACTGCAAAAGCTGAATATGTAGCTGCTGCTAGTTGCTGTAGTTAAATTTTGCTAGTGTTCCTCTTCTCTGTGATAACACTTCTGCCATTAATATTGCTAAGAACCCTGTGCAACATTCTAGGACCAAGCACATAGACATTCGCTATCACTTCCTTAGAGACCATGTAGAGAAGGGTGATATTGTGCTAGAATTTGTGGAGTCCGAGGTTCAGTTAGCTGATATCCTCACCAAGCCTTTAGACTCAACTAGGTTTGCCACCTTGAGGAGTGAGTTAGGGGTAATTTATCCCTATGAGTTGGTTTGAGGGGGAGTTGGTTCTTTTCTGAGTTTTCCTTGTTCATCTGATCTTTCCTTGATCTTTTTTTGAACTTGCTGATCTTTTTGATCTTCTTCGGCTTTTTGAGCTTTTCTTGCATCTCATTGTATCATATTGCATTCATGTGAAAATCACAAAAAGATGCATTGTAATATAAGCTTTACTACTTGTCTTTTAAATTGATGAAGCTTTGCTTATTACCTTTTTGAGTTTTAGTGTTTCAATTTTTGCTCAGTTCTACGTCTAGTTCTTTGACTTGTTAGACTTATCATGCTTTCACATGTGTAGCTAAGTCTTTGCTAAATGAGCTAGAACTTTAAGACAACTTGAACTAAAAATTGCAATTTGTGGATCTCTTAGCTAGTTATACAATTAGTGATCCTCTTATGACACTGGCCCTGTCAAAATTGCTTTGTTAGCCCTTGAATCTAGGATTGAATATCTCTTGAGCTTCCTGTTCCTCTGTGAATCTAAAACTGCTTTTGTGCAAAATGAAAAATCAAATTTTAAGATTCTCATGTGGTTAAATTATGCCAAACTATTCTCACGAGACTGCATGTCAAAGACATGAACTTGGAGATATTTTGATGATCCAGACGATCTCATGGGCACTACTTGTCAAAATTGACATGCACATCAAGATTTGTTGCACTCGTTGAAGCTTAGGAAGAGTTTGTGGATGGCTCCTAGTCCAAGATCTTCTTAACTAAGATAGACCTTTAATCAACATCAATATTCATTGCAAATGAAAACTGATGTAAAAATTGGGTGATTGAGGTATTTTGAGCAAAATGATTCAATTTAGGACCTTTTGTCTCTAGGATGGTCGTTGTTAGCTTCTTGATCTCACATTGACATTTTGATATGGCCATTATCATTTTAGGATCCCTGTTGATGAACTTGCTAAATTTGAATCTTTGCTTAAATTGTTACAATTCATCGCTTTATCTCGAGCCTTCTAGCTTAGTTTTGATATATATGTCTTAACATAATCTTGCTAGCGTTTTCAGGCTTGATATGTATTGAGTTTTAGTAGAAATACTAGCTTGCACTTTTGGGGAATCTCCAAAGCTTTTTGTACTAAAAGTTGAAAAATTACAAAAAAAAAAATGATGAAGCCACTCCATTGCATTTCATGCATGCTCTTTCTTATGCTTTTTTTCTCATTTCTACATTTGCCATCTCTGGATGAGAGGAAGACGTAATTCCTTGATGACTCCAGTATCGAAGGGGGAGAAGATGTAACAAAAATGTTAAAAAAGGGGGAGCTATTTGGAGAAAAAGAGAGAAAATAGAATTTTCTGAAAAATGATGATCATAGTGAGGGGGAGCATTTAATTTGCATTTTTATGGTCTTATTGCCATTACAAAACTTGAATTGCAATTCTTGGAACCTTACAATGATTAAAGGTCAAATTGAACAATTGTTCTTTCATATGGACCTTAAGTGAGATTTTTGACTCTTCTATGCAAATTTAAGCTTTCTTGCTTTCTTTTACTCGATCTCACATGCCGATGCTAATCTAAAGCCAACTTGGTCATTTCCATTACTTTCTCTTGCTTTTGGACCAAGTTGCGCCTTTGCGCGAAAATGTTGAGTATTTTCATTTTCAAACCTCAAACTTACATTTTTGAGAAATTGCCAATGTGTTCATCAAGGAGGAGATTGTGGATATCATGGGGATATGCTCACGATCTTAGGATGATGATACAATTGGCAATGGAGTTGAAGGTTTATCGAAACACTCGTTTTCGGCGAAGTTCACATGCTGTCAAGCTTCAAGTGGTCAGACCGGCCAAGGTGGCGATCTGACCGGCCTGTGTGGCGGTTTGACCGGCCACCTCTAGCAGTCAGACTGGCCAAGCTTCGGGTCAAGTGGCTAGCGGTCAGACCGGCCGATGGGCGATGGTCTGACCGGCCATTAAATGTTTTTGAGTTTGGAGCTGGACCAAAAATAGAGGGTGTAGGCAAGAGAGATGATTCTTATACACTTGGTCTCATAATTTTTGGAGCTTTAAGTCAAAAGATCTATTTGTTTAAAATTTCTAGAGAGTTTTGGATTTCTAGGGAGGAAATTTTGGCCAAGTCCCTTGCTAGGCGGTCAAACCGGCCAGAGGGCGGTCAAATCGGCCAATGGGTGGTGGTCAGATCGGCCAATGGGTGGCGGTCTAACCGGTTTTGACTTGTTCGTCAGCAATCTTGGCAGCGATGATTGTTTGGTTCGGTCAAGTTCATGGGTTTCAGTGCATATGTGTTGCATGATGTATGTTTTGACTAACGTGGGTCAAGTTGCGAAGAACTTGTTCCCAGAATCAATTTCTTTGTCTATTGTTGTGCAGGACGCTTGGAGGTCAACGACGGTCAACGGCGAGGATGATCGGGACTAGGCTTGGAGAGCTGAGGTTCAGAACGATCGAGGATGCCGGGTGAAGTCAGTGGATTCTAGCATGGCACAAAATGGACAAGAATGACTGAACGGGAAGTTCAGTGCGACGGGTTGCATCAAGCGGCGCGGGAGTCAGTGTTAATTGCCATGGTGGTTTCCGTGGGAGTCAGATGGGAGAGACTTGCCGATATGGAGAGAGCCGTTGATCAACCTATACGTGACGAAGCATGTGATTGCTTCATGAAGATTGAACTCAGTCTTTGGAGAAGGATCGAGAAGGGGTATTTGATAACTTCACCTAAATACCGCCTTGGTGACCTTTTGCTAACCCGTGGCGCAAGCAGCGCAAGGAGAGGCGGTTTAGGTCAAGAGGAGATGAAGACAACGCTTTAAAATACGTGCGTAAGTAAAACCCGTTTGTGTGTAGGCTTAACGGGTGCCCATTAGGGATATCCTTCTAGAAGCTAGCCTCCACTATAAATAGGGGAGGGTGCTGGTTGTGCACCCCCGAAAAAAACCCTGATATCTAAAACCAAGTTTGTGTTTTAGGGTTAGAAGAGAATAGTTGAGATGTTAGGGTTTTAGGGAGTTGGATTGACTGTGTGCTCAAGTGTTGAGCCTTTGTCCTCCTGGATGTAGTGGCTATAAACCAACATCAATCCCAAATCAATACAAGCAAGATTCCTCAAGATGAGTCTCTTTTTGTTCTTGCTCTCTATTTTGTGATTTTGGGGCTTTCTTTGATCCGTTAGTTTTCTTTTGATTTCTAGCCTAGATCTTGCTTGCTGTGACTTGTGGGAATGCATCTAGAATCATCTTGATCATCTTCTACCCACGAGCAAGTTTTTAGATCATATTTTGGTTTTGACTCGGTTTTGAAGTAACCTTCACTCAAACAGAAAAAGGTTGGAACTTTGGCAACGATTGTCACGACCCAACCCAGGGCACACCCGGGAGGTCCCTCAGGACCTCCTGGGAGGTCAAAAAGGAACCCCCAGGGCATCCCGAGAGGTCCCTCAGGACCTCTTGGGAGGTCCGTAAAGGGACTTCGGGGCGTCGAGAGGACATCGAATGGACCTCGGACCTCCAGAGGTCCGGAGAACCACTCGGAGGTGCAGGATCCCGACTCTCGAGGAGGTCATTGGACCTCAGACCTCCTCAAACTCCACGCGCTACTTGGGGAGGACCGAAAGGAGCCAACCCGAGGAGGTCGTGAGGCTTGAGGATGAGCCTGAAATCCACTGCAATCCAAACTGGTCCCCAAGGATCGTCGACCAGTTCTCATAGCAAGCAAGTGATAACATAGACATCCACAACAGCTTTATTAACAGCAAAAGGAGGTTTGATTACAAAGGTTGCTTACTAGCTCCAGCAATGAAGAGCACACAAACGCAGCGGAAAACCAAAAGACATGGTCCACCCATTACACCACGGTGATCGGGCCGAGGGCGCGGCCTAATTGAGTTGATCATCTTCATCGTCATAGGAGTCTTCATCTGCTCAATTCATGAATCAAGCAAGAGTGAGCACAACAACCGTGCTCGCAAGTTACACCCGTCAATTAACAGAATGACATGCATAGGGATATATCAAAGGACAGCATATTAAGGTTGATTTGCATAAAGCCAATTTTATTTCAAATACAAGTATTAAGTTTCAAGGCAGGTTACAATAGATAAAATTCATTTTTGTGAAATCCATTTTCAGTTGGATAGCATTCAACATTGAAATGGTGAAGGATACCCTCTTGCACATCGCTTCCCGCCCACACCCAATTTGGTTAAACCACCAAAACCAGTTTCATAAATCTTTTGAAAACCAAAACCAAGAGCTAACTTTGAGTGACATTGCCAGCATGTCCATGACCGTGGACACGGCTATTCGAATAGATTTACACTCTGCAGAGGTTGTACACTTTACCCACATGACATGAATTCTCTAGTTTGCTTGGCATCTGTCGATACCACCTCACACTTGTAATACTCCAAAATTAAATTAATTGAGAAGAAATAAATTAGAGAGAGGGACCAATCAGAAAAGTGGTTTTAACAGAAGATTAGAGGATGGTTTATGCATAATATGGACAACCTGGGCTGTGGGCTTTCGGCCCACAGCATTTAGGCCTAAGGGGGAAGGGCAGCCGGCCACATAAGAAGGAGAGGGGGCAACCCTAGGGTTGCTACAGTACCCGTGCTACAGTAGCCACTGCCGTGCTACAGTAGCCGTGGTGCTACAGTGCATCGCCCCTTGCTGCTTCTCCCCCCCCCCCTTGGTGTTCCCCGCTGTCGACCTTGGTGTTCCCCGCTGCTGGCCATTGGAGGAAGGAGCAAGGCGAGGGAAGGAGATCAATTTCGCGGGGCAAGATCTTCAACTTTCTGCGATTCTACAAGAGTAACGTCGCGTGTTCTTCGTTGGTTAATGTGTAGTAGAAGCGTTTGATGTCGTTTGATAGATTGAATTGCGTCGGTTTAATAGATCGCGTTCTGTCTAGTAGTTTGGACGACGGTTTTTATGTCTTTAGATGCAGAATCTAGGGATCCAACCTCTTATAAATAGTTGGGCTATGTTGTTAGCTTTCCGTGGCCGCCAAAAACACCTAGATCCGATTTACGGTTAGAAAGTTACGAATTGTTTAGTGCCACTGTCCTGTTAATCTGTCAACATCCTGACAGTCTGTAGAAATCTGAGTTAATCTTTTAGTTAAAGACGAAATCAGAGGATCTCGTTGTAATGAAAAAGTTGGGTAATTTCCTCACCTTTCAAGAAAGCTAAAGAACGTAAGAATTGGACTTTCGTAGCAAAAGTTATGATAATTTTAGTGTACTGTCCAGAGAACCCGACGTGATAATTGATGTTCTGTAGATTGGCTTGGTAGGGATAGTAGATGGCATAATTAGAAGGGATCCCTAACTATGTTTATTTAGGTAATTTAATTATCTTTCCAGAAAGTATTAGAACATCTTATTTGGACTCCTGAGCAGAAATTTATGTATTTTAGAAGTTGACTGTCCGCAGTGAACGCCAAATCGATCGGTAGAAATTGGAAGATTGGAAACGCTTGGGAGTTTAGTGAGTTCTATTGTGTTCTTATTTATGCTTTTGGTCTAGTAAGCTTGTCTTAGTGTGGGTTATCACTATGTTCAGGTGGGAGCGTGATCCAGGGCAGCACCCTCTTGGCCCACCGGTCTCGCAGTTGAGGCAAGTATTGGGTTGTAGAATAATTATGATTGTTTCTTTGAGATTGATTGTATCTTGTTCGTAATAGCCATGCATGGATGTTAATGTGATGAATTACAATATATCTTGGTAAATGCAAGTTATGGTTAAAGCTTCTTGTGTATGATGTTAATGCTTACATGATATTATGTACATGTTGAGTTCATATATTTGGAAGATGATGTCATTGTGCATATGCATGTCAAAGCATGATTGAGTCTTGGTCACTTGGTGACCAAGTATGAACTGTTGAGGTCCCCGTCATGTAAATGACGGGCTTGAGGTCCCCACATTCGCAGAATGTGGGCAATGAGTAAGGAGGTCCCCATCATGATGATGATGGGCATAGGTTATACTTGTGGAGTATAGGCTCTTGGTTCCTATGCCAGGGTGCATAGGCAAGGGTATACATCGACGGATGTATACCTCGCATTACCGGTAAAATGCGAAAAGAGATAAAG
The DNA here is from genome assembly GCA_036346405.1 of Phyllostachys edulis. Lineage (NCBI taxonomy): Eukaryota > Viridiplantae > Streptophyta > Magnoliopsida > Poales > Poaceae > Phyllostachys > Phyllostachys edulis. The sequence continues at coordinate 84,549,170 of CM070549.1, forward strand.
TTAAAAGGTGCATTGCATGGTCGCATTACATAAGCATGAAAGTTATGTTTAATGTAATGTTTTATTTGGAATATTGATGCTATGACTGTGATTTTAGCTTAAACCTTGTTGATACTTGCTGAGCCTTCGGGCTCACTCTTGCTTTGATATGTTTTAGGTACAACTGGCAAGAACGACATGCATGGGAGGGAGTAGATGTTTGGATGCACTCACTACCACTCATCCTTAAGGCGACTGTCATTTAGATTTTATTCCAGTAATAAGTAAACTGCTTGTGAATCACTTATGGATGGTTTTAGGTTTCAGATTAATTGTAATAAGGAGGATAGCAAGTTTTGTTTATGTTTATTAGATTATCTTGCATGCCTGAATGAATTTGAATATTGAGTTTAGTGTTAATTGCTATGATTAATTGTTGGAACCTCGGTATAGTTAATTATACAAAGGAGGTTCTGCCGAAAATTGGTAATTGGTCTTAGTTTAGTTTTGTTTAGTTTAATTTTAGTAGCATTCCAGGCTCAATGTTGAGTTGGGGTGTTACAGTTGGTATCAGAGCGGGCTGTAGGTCCGTGGTTTTTGAATTATTAAACTTGACACACTAAGCACAGTAGGTGGGATTGGGTTATTGCATTGCATTTACGTTTCCGTTGTATTGTATTGATGATCCCTGTTATGAGATGATCTGAAATATCTATATTATAATACTATGGTTATTATGTGTGGGGATAACCCATGTTGAAAGGTTGAGGTCATGGTTGTGGCCTTGGGCTATACCAGGTTACACCACCGTTCGCGGTATGAGAATAGGGAAGTGATTACCTCGGATATCTTAGTAAAGGTGTTGATAGTGAATATCTTTAGAAGAGTTGTTCTCTTCCTTGCAATTTGAATTTGGTCAACTCTTGTCTAGTTGTGGCAGATGAACTTCTCTAGGATTCGTAGCCCATTCCAGTTGATGGGATTCTTTGAGAAATGTTGTTGTGTTTCATTTGGTTTAAGTTGCCCTGTAAAGAAATCAATGTTTTCCAAACCGATGAGTTATTCTTGCGGCGGGTGAACTTGGTTGATTGTCATGTTTGACCTTTATAGTGGAGTTTTGTCTTCTTATTGGAAAACCACGACCCACTTTTTCGAGTGATGTTTTTGGTTAATTAAAGCTTCCTTTTGCAAGTCCTTTAGTACATGGAGGCTTTGACTCAATGTATCTCTCTTGGGTATTTTGAGTGATGAAGATTAATGGATCTCTTTTATGAAAGAAGATGTTAAACCTTTTAGTATTGTGTTGTCTTGGTTAAGTGAGCGGTTATAACCAAAGCAATTAATGGATATGATATGGGTTATCAGGTTAGGTCTGCGTGTGTGCATGATCGATCCTAACTAAGATCCATGAAAGGAAAGTTGATTAATTTGAAAGTGTCTTGTAGTAGTTCTCGAGGAGCTGTGATTAAGAGTATGGTTATACCTAATTGTAATCAATAGAGTTAATAAGAGGTGTAGAACATTGATGAAATTGAGTTGATCATTTAAGAGTGAAACATTTGGTAAACTTCTTTGGTAAATTGGAATAACGGGTCTCAATGGATTAATCTAACCGTTTGAGATGGTTAAGTTCAAAAGGAGTTAGATTATTGTCTTAGTGGATATTAATCTTGGAGTAACCTTTTGTGGATACTTAGTGATTATAAGTAATTGCTAAGTGCAATTAATGTCTATTAATGTTTGGTGTTGAGCATCACTAAGAGATAAACCGATGGGATTTAATGGATGAACAATATTTACATGATGGCGTAACTATCGATAATAGTATGTCTTTGATGAAAGGGTTTTGGAATAACCTTTAATTTGTGCAGTAGTTTTCCTCTAAAATAAAGTGGTTGTTGTAGTGAGAGTATAAGATTTTGGTTTACTCTCAATCGAGGATGAGATGGTAAAGTAGTATGTACCTTTTGGTGAGGCTTTGGGGCTTTATAAAGGAAGAGTTGGTGATAACGAATCTTGTTAAGAGTGAATTATTTTGGATGTTAGTAAGAGAGTCCACAAGAGCTTCTGACTCGTTGAAGTGGTGATGATTCTTCTAGAGAGAAAGTAAGTTAACTGCCTTTCGAAAAAATTGGTTAAGAGAAGTGATTGGAGTTTTGCATTCGTGATCTTTTGGGAAGTTCTATTTGGCTCTTAAGAGATTAATGTGATTTGGCTTAAAAGGCACTTCTTGTCTGGGATGACAAGTAACGATATAACCAAAGGAAACAACTTTCTTTGTTAACGAAAAATGTGTACCATCAGTATTTGAGATTGGAGTTAAGAGTTATAATCTGCAACTTTTCTGTTGTTACAGCTTAAGAGTTTCTTGAGTTTCAATAGCAATATTTTATCATGATTTATGGAGGTTTGATATTCCTTCTTGTGGGACATGTGCCCTCAGCTGTGGACTCGTATTTTGCTTTCCGAGATCATTGCTATTGGACTGTTCTTATTGGTCTCGTGCTCACTCTGAGGGGCAACATTTTCTTGTGTGTTGAAACTTGTATTAGTTTGTCTCTTCCTTTTTAGAAAGGAATTAACCAACTTGTGTTGCCGAGTCTTCTAAAGTGTAATTTGGCAACTGGTTGATGGTGGACAAGTATATGATAGTGGTGAGATTTTGGGAACCAAGCTATTTTGAAGAGCAATAGAAAGTGGATTGGTTTTGACCTTTCACACCTGGAGAGGATTCGAAGGAATGTTTTGGCGATGAAACAAAATTGATTGGTGTTACAACTAGTGGAGCCTATGGCGAGTTATGATTCAATAACCTTTGTCTATGTTGGAATGTTGGAGTTAACGAAAGTATGGACTCTTTATAAATTTATTAGAGTATCGCAATTGGATACTTGGATACTTAGCAATGTTGCGTAGAGGAGTTTTGATGGTGAAGTTAATGAGAGTAGCAGTGTAGTGGAATCTAATAGTCGTGTTAAATGATGGGATAGCAGGGATTGTTAAGTTACTATCAAGTATGACTTGGCCTCAGTGATTAATCCTATGGGAGTTAGATTATCTCTAAATATAACTTGGTCAAGAATACATATATTTATTGATGTTAGTGATTGAGTATGTTTGAATCTTGATCAATCGGTTAGATTATTGTGAATGGGTATATTAAGGTCGTGTAGTGAATTTGATTGGTGTGGGTTAGAGAAGGTCTAAGATTGATGTAATGAATCGCATTGGGCGGTTACTTGATTAGCAAGGAATGTTGATATTAATAACTGAGGTTATTGTTGAGCTGTGTGAGATTTTTAGTAAACGAATTTGAGGATTTCCTACCAATTATACTAAAAATTCATGGTAGAAGGCTTGGAGGTTGAATTTGGGGCTTTGCATTTTATGCTAGGACTGTGGAGACCTGATATTATGTGTAGAGATGGATGAACAGAAGCGAATTTTGAATAGTGTGTTGATCTTTGATAGAATACTTTGGGTAAAGTAAATGAGTGTGAATGTGGTGAATTTCAAGTTGATTATCCATAAAAGATTGAGGTGATGTGATTGTGGAGGAAATCTATATTGAAGTGTGTTGGAAGTTATTTGTCAAAGTAATTTCTTTGGTAGTGTTGTAGGTGTAAAAACCAAACACGAGTGAGGGGGTAGACGTCGGCCGTCTGACGGGCCATCGTCCACGAGGGTAAAAAATGACACGAGGATTTATACAGGTTCAGGGGTCCGAGAGGACCGCCCTACTCCTGTCGGTGAGCCAACGGGGGGTTACCTCCGGAGAGGGAGCCCTCGAGGGCTCACCAGTTTGAACATACTTCTTTATTGCTCAAGAGAGCCATCCCCCCTGAAAGGAGGGATACATGGGGTATTTATAGGCTCCCAAGCCTGTACAAATGACGGGAATACCCCTTGGGGGGATAGTTACATTATGAGTACAAGCAAGGGGTATCACAGTCTTTTATGAGCATAATAGCATTTCTCGGGTCTGTATGCGTGTCTTCTGAGAGACGGGCCCCGTCAGTATGATAGATGAATTATTCTTCCAACACTAGCCCCCCTGCCCTTTGGTGTTTTGGGGGAACGCCAGAGGGGCAGTCTTGAATTGCCTTCTATGCGGAGGTTGATATCCAAAATTGCATGTACAGAAGCTTGTTCCCTTTAGACGTGGCCCTACTGGTCCTGATTCAAACCAGTCTTTATACACGTGGTATGTTCATTGAGAGAGTCCCCATGTGAAACAATAGAAGCTATTTAATACACTGAGACAGCCTCAAACCGGGCGCCCGTGGAGACGCTCCAATTCAGACCGAGCACTGTGGAGGCAGCTGCAATTCATTGAACCGAGCGGTGTGGAGAGGAATCCAAGGTAAAGATTTTTTTTTCATTATCACCTCACAAGGAAGCCTCTAGGCTCTAGGCTCTAGCTCCTGGATCACCTCACATGGGATCCTTTCCTTATTTCCGCACGGCATCGGAACCCCAGAGGAAATGCTTTCCTATCTCCGCACGGCATCGGAAGCTCAGAGCTGAGGCGATTCATTCCTATCTCCCCTCTCCCTTGCTTCTTCTTCCTTCCTTAGCTCGTGCTCCTGACCGCCCTGCGCATGGCGCCTGCTTTCTCCGGTTCGGCTCTGCTCCTGGCGGCCTCGGCTCTGCTCCTAGCGGCCGAAGGTGACCCAGCCCTGGAGTGGATGACTCATGGTCTTCTTGTGCCTCGGCAGGTGGCCGCCGGTGCCCTCGCGCCTTGCCCTGTGTGGCCGTCCCCCGGTGCTGCCGCCCGGCTGGTGTGGCTGCGATCTGGCGTCGCTGCGCCTCCAGCCGGCATGGCGCCTCTGGCGTCATTGCGCCTCCGGCCAAAGATGGCCGCCTCCGGTCCGCGCCCGCCCGGCGTGGTTGTTTCTGGTGCCGCTGTGCCTCCCGGCCGCGTGGCCGCCGATGTTGCGCCCGGCAGCCCGCCATGGCCACGCACCGCTGCGTCGTCTCTTGTGTGCACCCAAGCCCGGTTGAAGTAGACGCCGACAAGGCGTTGATGAAATGGCGAGCCCAGAGGTCGCAGGCACCGAGGCGACGGGCGCGGTGCGGGCGCAGGCGCTTGTGCCTTTGGGCTCTGGCGCGGCCACATGCGTCGGTGCGCCAGGCGAGGCCACCAGGGCGCCGGGGTGCTAGAGTGCCCTGTTGTGCCAGGGCGCTGGGCGCAGGGCGCCGGATGCCAGGGCGCTCGTCGCCAGGGCGCTGTGAGCTGGACCAGGGCGTTGTGAGAGGTGCCAGGCGCCGGTGCTGTGGCGCCGTGGAGAGTGCTGAAGCGCTGGTGCTAGGGCGCTGGTCGCTTGGCTCCGCAGGAGTTGGGTGATTTTTTGCTTTGGAACTTTGTGTAGGCCAACAGCGCCGGTTGCTCGTCTCCGCAGGGGGTTGGGTGACTTTTTGCTTTAGCGCTTTGCAGCTTTGTGTACGATCGATCAAGTAGTAACAAAATATATTTTTCTTGGATTCGCCTAATCGTATTGACTGCTGGTAGATATGATTGAGAATGCTTGTCATTGCACCATGCTGTTTTTTTTTCTTTAAGTGTTTGGAGCTCAAATGTTGTTAAGTGTTTTCTTTTCCAGTACTTCTGGTTACAGAGTTGCAAACATCAACACTGCTGTGTTCATAGCAAGTCTGTTTGTCGGTGTCGTAGATGCTTAGCTCCAGTTCTTCGATGTCTGGGCATCTGCGATTTCTCCCAGCGTGTATGGTTGTTCCAGCTCTAGTCTCATTTGGAGTCTGCAATGTCGTCTGTAGTGTCTGTGCTGGTCATGGATGGTTGTTTTGACGTTTGGACTTCATAGGAAGCGAATAGACGCTGGAGAGCAATCCTACGGTTTGCCGTATACCGCCATTATAGTAGGTCTGGAACGTAGTAGTAGCTTTGGATGTCTTTGGTGCAGCTAGCTGGCATCCCATGTGTGCAGTTCGCCCATCGCTTGCATGGTTGCTGGTCTTGGCAGCGTAGTGTTATTAGAAACTTCCATCGCTGGTCTCTATCCCATATCAACGCCCAAGTGCTCAACGCTCGTAGGATCTTGACGTGAAGGGTGAGCACCAAACACAGTATACTCCTGCTTTAGTGAAAACATTGGAAGATAGGGGTTCCATCGTCGATCGACCTATACATGGTCAAGATTAGATCGACATCACAAAGCGTCGGTGGCACTCTTAGTAGCATGCATGTAATTGGTCTCCTTTATATATATATACATAAGTTATGCATAATAGATGCGCGCGTTCAAGGCGTTCTAATGCAGGGCGCCAGTGTTGTCAACTATAACACAGCGATGAAGAGGCTTTGTGATGAGTTGACATGGTTGGTTGTTGTCAAGCTGTTCACTGACGTGGCCAAGAGGGGCATAGCTCCCAAGTAGCTGGACCTTCAACATTGTAGTCCACAGCTTGGTCTTGTGATTGTCTCTTTAGAGAAGGGAAGTTCTTGGTAGCTATTAGCTGTTCCCACCGATCACCCAAGGATGGTTTCTCAACTTTTGCGAGGCCTTGCCGCCGTGAGGGCACGGGGCACCGCAGGCGCGAGGCCCCCAAGAGGGGCGAGGGCACCGCAGGCGCGAGGCCGTTCCGAGGCCCCGAGGGCACGAGGGCGCACGAATGCACGAGGCTTCGAGGGTCCCGAGGCACCGAGGCCCCGAGGGTACGAGAGCACGAGGGTGCGAGGCCCCGAGGGCGCGAGGGTGCACGAGGGTCCCGAGGCCCCGAGGTCATGAGGGCACGAAGGCGCGAGGCTGGCCCCGAGGGCACGAAGGCACAAGGCTTCGAGGGTCCCGAGGCCCTGAGGGCACGAAGGGTGCAAGGCCTCAAGGGCACGAGGGTGCGAGGCCTCGAGGCCCCGAGGGCGCGAGGGCATCATGAAGGCGCGAGGCCCCGAGGGCACCGTGAGGGCACGAGGCCTCGAGGGCACCGCGAGGGCGCGAAGCCTTGAGGCCCCGAGGGCATAAGGCCCTGAGGGCACCGCGAGGCCTCGAGGGCGTGAGGCCCCAAGGCCCCGATGGCGCGAGGGCGTGGCGCCACGAGGGTGCGGGCGCACAGGGCGCGGGGCACCATGAGGGCCTAGGTGTATGTGATCGTTTGTCTTCAGTTGAGCTTGTAATCTTCGGAGAACCGGCAGGCACATCGCCAGGCACTTTGACATCCACCGCAGGGCGCCGGGCGCCGCGAGGGCACGGGCATGTGGTATAGTCAAGGATGTTCGCGTAACACGTGCGTGTAGCGGCGAGTATCCAACAGCCTCAAACCACTTCTAGTGGGTTGGTGGCCCAGCGCCCGGGCAGGGCTCACGCCCGCCTTTGTGCGCACTTGTCAAGTATAGATCATTTTCAACGGTGGTGGCCTGATTCCTCGATAGTGTAGCCCTCCCGTCCCTTGGGCGCCAGGCGGGGGCGCCCAAGGGCAAATAAGAATGCTTGGGTGTGAGGGCACGCGTGAGGGAACGCGAGGCTTCGCGGTACCTCGCGTGCGCCATTGCGTGTCCTCGCAGACTCGCGGCGCCTTTTGCGTGCCTTCGAGGCCGCCGAGCCGAGGCATAGCCTTCGAGGCCGGCGGTGCGTCGAAGCGAAGCCTAAGCAGGCGAAGTCTTAGACACGAGGCCACCGAGCCGAGGCAAAGCCTTCGAGGTCGGCAAGGCCGGGCGAAGCCTAAGTAGGCGAAGTCTTAGACGCGAGGCCACCGAGCCGAGGCATAACCTTCGAGGCCGGGCAAGGTCAAGCGAAGCCTAGCGGCGAAGTCTTAGACGCGAGGCCACCGAGCCGAGGCATAACCTTCGAGGCCGGCGGTAAGCGTCAAGTGAAGCCTAAGCAGCGGTCTTAGACACGAGGCCACCGAGCCGAGGCATAGCCTTCGAGGCCGGCGGTGCGTCGAAGCGAAGCCTAAGTAGGCGAAGTCTTAGACGCGAGGCCACCGAGCCGAGGCATAGCCTTCGAGGCCGGCGGTGCGTCGAAGCGAAGCCTAAGTAGGCGAAGTCTTAGACGCGAGGCCACCGAGCCGAGGCATAGCCTTCGAGGCCGGGTGCGTCGGCGAAGCCTAGCAGCGAAGTCTTAGACGCGAGGCCACCGAGCCGAGGCATAGCCTTCGAGGCCGGGCGGTGCGTCAAGCGAAGCCTTCAGCGGCGAAGTCTTAGACGCGAGGTCGCCGAGCCGAGGCATAGCCTTCGAGGCCGGGCGGTGCGGGTAAGCCTAAGCAGCGGTCTTAGACACGAGGTCGCCGAGCCGAGGCAAAGCCTTCGAGGCCGGGGCGCAAGGCCGGTTAAGCCTAAGTAGGCGAAGTCTTAGACACGAGGCCACCGAGCCGAGGCATAGCCTTCGAGGTGGTGAAAGGCCGGGTTAAGCCTAAGTAGGCGAAGTCTTAGACACGAGGCCACCGAGCCGAGGCATAGCCTTCGAGGCCGGTGGTGCGCCGGTTAAGCCTAAGCAGCGAAGTCTTAGACGAAGGCCACCGAGCCGAGGCATAGCCTTCGAGGCCGACGGCAAGGCCGGGTTAAGCCTAAGCAAGCGAAGTCTTAGACACGAGGCCACCGAGCAGAGGCAAAGCTCGCGAGGCCGGGCGGACGTCGAAGCGAAGCCTAAGTAGGCGAAGTCTTAGACGCGAGGCCACCGAGCCGAGGCATAGCCTTCGAGGCCACGGCAAGGCCGGGCGAAGCCTAAGTAGGCGGTCTTAGACGCGAGGCCACCGAGCCGAGGCATAGCCTTCGAGGCCGGGCGGGCCGGGGCGAAGCCTAAGTAGGCGAAGTCTTAGACGCGAGGTCGCCGAGCCGAGGCATAGCCTTCGAGGCCGGGCGTCAAGCCGGGAAGCCTAAGTAGGCGGTTGTCCTCCTCTTGCTCCGCGGCTTGATGAGAGTTGTCGAAGTAGAACTCTTCAGAATGGTCGCGGTTCGAGCTAGAAACGTTGCAGTGATAGGTAGATAACATGAGCGTCTCTGCGGGAAAGAGAGAATGATCAACACTTATTTCTTGTAGCAAGATAATATTCGTTCAACATGAGCATTGATCGGAGTCGTTGCTGTGGGACAAGTAGGGTCCCATTACTTTAGATACTAAGATCTCCGAGGTGATAGCCTTATGCGAGCATGATAGTCCTTGATCAATATTCGTGCCAAGTCGACGGTACATGATTTGAGCTGCCAATGAGACTGAGTCATGGACATATCGTAGGGGTGGCCACGAGGCTAAGTCGTGGGGCACCAAATGCCCCATAGGGGTGGTAGCCTCAAAGGACTTGGAGGCACCCATCGTGCTAACTCACGTTTATCTTGAAGGTGTGCCCGCAACACTAAGTCACGAGCACATCAAGGGGCATCCACGAGGCTAAGCCGCAAGCACCGAACGCCACTAGGGGTGGTAGCCCCAGTGGGCTTGGAGGTGCCCATGAGGCTAACTCATGGGCACCTTGGACGGTGCCCTTGACAAGAAGTTACGGGCACACGGTGGCGCCCATGAGGCTAAGTTGTGGGGCACCGAACTATGAGGACGATAGAGCCCTTTTACCCAAAGGGTGGGTTTTTGTGGTGATCAGAATGCATGAGAATGGTTAACCCTTGCAAAGCAATGGAGCTATGCATGCGGGACCCAGAGGTCGCTCGCAGATGTGGCCCGAGTCTAAGGGGACGAGTCCTTAGCACATCCATCAACTTGGTATCGACCAAAGTTGTCGCCATGCCCTAGGTCTAGTAGGACACGAGCCGCCATGGTGGAGGCAACGGATGCCCAAGCCACCATGGACTTTGCTAGGGAGACCATGGAGGTCGACGCCCTATGCATCACGAGGGTGGTCGCCATGCCCTAGGGCCGATGGGACATTTAACCGCCATGGTGGAAGCGACGACGCCCAAGCCACCATGGACTTTGTTAGGGAGACCGCGGAGGTCGTGACGCCCACGCACCACGAGGGTGGTCGCCATGCCCTAGGGCCGAGGACACGAGCCGCCATGGTGGAGGCGACGGACGCCAAGCCACCATGGACTTTGTTAGGGAGACCACGGAGGTCAGACGCCCACGCACCACGAGGGTGGTCGCTATGCCATAGGGCGTGGGACATGAGCCGCCATGGTGGAGGCGACGACGCCCAAGCCACCATGGACTTTTGTTAGGGGGAGACCGCGGAGGTCGTATGCCCTACGCACCACGAGGGTGAAATCTCTTGGAGGGAAAGTGTCTTGAGAGTCCATACGAGATTTATATGTTGGGACTGTCCCCTAACAGTAGCGCGTTAGGGGGCAGCCCTCGTAGCGAGCCTTCATTGGTCGTGCCGCATGGATGTCATGCATCCCGGGGTGATGGTTGGCCTCGCATTTTAGCCTTCGTCATGCGAGGGTGCCTTGAATTGCTTGCCCTTGGCTGGGCCTCGCATCGACCCGCACAAGGGAGGGGGACACGCGTGGGAGCCCTAGGGCATGTAGGATGTTGTCATCCCGAGGTGAATGGCCCTGATCTCCGACGAGGGTGCTCGGCCGGGGCTCCTTCAAAGAGCATATGGGGTCGTCCACGAGATCATTGCCCTCCGGAGCCGGAGGAGGTCTCACGGACTTAGAGTATTTTTTGGTAGGAGACATAGCTTTTCATCGATTAGCTACGTCCCCACGGTCGGCGCCAATGTTGTAGGTGTAAAAACCAAACACGAGTGAGGGGGTAGACGTCGGCCGTCTGACGGGCCATCGTCCACGAGGGTAAAAAATGACACGAGGATTTATACAGGTTCAGGGGTCCGAGAGGACCGCCCTACTCCTGTCGGTGAGCCAACGGGGGGTTACCTTCGGAGAGGGAGCCCTCGAGGGCTCACCAGTTTGAACATACTTCTTTATTGCTCAAGAGAGCCATCCCCCCTGAAAGGAGGGATACATGGGGTATTTATAGGCTCCCAAGCTGCATAAATGATTTCGAATACCCCTTGGGGGGATAGTTACATTATGAGTACAAGCAAGGGGTATCACAGTCATTTATGAGCATAATAGCATTTCTCGGGTCTTTATGCGTGTCTTCTGAGAGACGGGCCCCGTCAGTATGATAGATGAATTATTCTTCCAACAGGTAGAGAAGTTGATCAGAGTATGTTATTATGGACTGGAAGAGTCTCTCTACATAGGTGTGGATTTTGTGTTCAGTTTGAGCGTAGCTTTGAGATTGCCAAATTAAAAGAAATGAATTAGTGTGTTATGCGATGATTGGGAATCTCATGGTTCAAGAGGAAATTGAATTCCTCAAAGAAAGTTTGAGAAAAGGGGTTGTATTCTCGGATACTGAGGTATTCTCTTGGTTTTTATTTGGACTTTGTCTCTATGATGATGCCGCCATAAATTGAGTTGGTTCTTCTTGTTATGCGTGATTCTTTTTAGTTAAGAAAAAGAAAGGAGATGGTGTTTTGGGCACTTGAGTGATTTCGCCTTTGGCTTATGTGGTGTTCATTGGCAAACTGCCCACTTGGAAAGTGGAAGAGTTTCATGATGAATCTTTTGGTTTTGGATTTAACCCTTTTGGTGGGGAGTTGGTAATGCGTGTATGCAATGAAAATCCTTTATTTTTAGTTGGGTTCTATTTTTTGAAAGAATTTGTTTCAAAAGGGTTCTGTTATGCGTCCCTGATTAAAAGAGGTGCTCATTGTTAAAGTGAAGAGATCGAGTGATATAAGGAACAAGAGTTCTGTGTGTTTTGTGTAGGTCGTGTGGTTTGTTACCAAAGGGAATGTTGGCCCAAGGTACATTGGTTGTTTTTGGAAGTTGCGGAGAATTGGGGGATAGCGTATCACTAGGACCGTCTTAAGTCTGGCGTGGGGGCGATTCGTTTGGTCGACCTAGCGCCGAGGAGTACCGAAAAATCTGGAGTGTGAAGTTTCATATAGGCGCTGACCCACGAGTAAGTTCGTGGCTTCGAGTCATGTCCGCTGAGTGACTCGTGAAAGGTTGGGATGAGTAATAAGGCGAACACGCCGGCTTGCATCAAGGTGCGGTGGTCCCATAAGTCCGAGAGGAAATGACCGGGAAATGGAGTCTTGCATGCACGAGCAAAGATCTCGAATTATTCACGACAAAAAGCGTGGTAATGTTAGTAAGTTTATTAGCTGAGATTGTTCATTGGCGTTAGGCGTGGTTAGAATTCGGTTGAATTCTGCTTGGGGTAGAATGTAATACTCCAAAATTAAATTAATTGAGAAGAAATAAATTAGAGAGAGGGACCAATCGGAAAAGTGGTTTTAACAGTAAGATTAGAGGAGGGTTTATGCATAATTTGACAACCTGGTCATTTGGGGCTTTGCCCACAAAGATTTAGGCCCAAGGGGAAGGGTAGCCACCACATAAGAAGGAGAGGGAGGTCCGAACGGTTAGGATTTCCAAGGGAGGTCCTAACGACGGATTCGCTAAAGAGGGAGGTCTGGACGGCCAAGATTTCCAAGGGGAGGTCTTGACGGTCCGTAACTATAGGAGGAGAACCGACGGTTAAGATCTCCAAAGGGGAGGTCTTAACGGTCCAGATATGCAAGGAGGAGGTCTAAACGGTTAAGATTTCCAAGGGGGAGGTCTTAACGGTCCAGATGTGCAAGGAGGAGGTCGGAACTGCTAGATTTCGATCGGACCGCCCAAAACGATTAGGACGTTCGGACCAACACAGCTAGCACAGGATCTCAGCCTTAGAACTAAATCGGGTGGTCCAAAATGGTTGGGACGTTCGGACCGCCCGAACGGCACCACAAATCGGACCGTCCAACGAAGATCTAAGGACTCAGAGAAGGTGGGATGTTCGAACCATCCGAACGTCTCACCAGGATCAAACCGTCCAATGCAAATCGGACGACTCACAATCAATAGAGATGCAAATAGGCAATGAGGAGGTCCTGGAGGACCTGGGGAGGTCCGGTGGGACACAGGGAGGTCCAGTAAAGGTAAGAGGAGGTCCTAGAGGACATGGAGAGGTCCTGAAGGACGCAGAGAGGTCCAATTAAGGTAAGGGGAGGTCCTGAAGGATGCAGAGAGGTCCAATTAAGGTAAGGGGAGGTCCTGAAGGGCGCAGAGAGGTCCAATTAAGGTAAGAGGAAGTCCTAGAGGACATGGGGAGGTCCTGAAGGACGCGGAGAGGTCCAATTAAGGTAAGAGGAGGTCCTAGAGGACATGGAGAGGTCCTGAAGGACACGGAAAAGGTCCAAATAAATAAGGAGGAGGTCCCAAAGGACACAGGAAGGTCAAGGACAAAAGAGGTTCAAAGGATTGAAGTGAAATTGCTGGAAGCGGTAGTACCGGACTTACAAAACGGTATGACCGGAGGTGGTCCTGACGGCTAAGATCCCAAAGGAAAGTCTTAACGGTCAAGATTTGGTCTAGGAGGTCCTTAGCGAGTGAGATCAACTCATGGGAGGTCTCAACTACCGATGAAATCAAGAGAGCTTTAACGATTAAGATCAAGGCGAGGGAGGTCATGTTGATTAAGATTAGAACAAAGAGTTTCTAATGGTTCGTGATCCACATAAGGGAGGTCCGAACGGAGGAGAGATCCAAAGGACGAAGTCCATTCGAGAAGATCTGCTGGTCAAGATCCACAGAAGGAGGTCTTGACGTTCCAGATCAAAAAGAGGAGGTCAGGTGGGCTAAGATCTCCAAAGGGGAGATCCAGGCAAAGGTATTTCAAAGGAAAAAGGAATCTGGTGGAGAGAATCCACAGAAAGTGGTCTGACCCAAATTTCAGCGGTCAGGATATCTCAAAGGTGATCTCGGTAGTCAAGAGGAGGTCAGAGGAGGTCTTGGCGGTCAGGATGGACCCAAAAGAGATCCTGGCGGCCAGAGAAAAGTGCCAAGGGGGTTCAAGTGAACCCAGGGGGTTCGAAGGCACACAAGAGATCCTATGGAATACAAGGAGGTCCCGACTGAAAGGAGGTCTGGGCATAAGAGAGTGCCCATGCAACAAGGGGGTCTAGACCAAAGAGGTCTAGGCACCAAGGGAGTCTAAACTTAGAAGAAGTCTGGACACAGGAAGGAGGTCTGAACCAAAAAGATTCAAACCAACAAAGAGATCCAAGGTGATCCAAACCAAAGGGAAGGTCTGGACACACAGAGGGTCTGAACTGAAGAGAGGTCTAGACTTAGAGAGTACCCAAGTAAAAAAACAAGTGGTTTAAAGCCACAAGGATGATCTAGACCTCAGAGAATGGTTTAACTATGAAGACGATTTGGGAAGGTCCTGACCCAAGGAATAGGCTGGACCAGGAGGGTGATCTTAATTAAGAGGAGAATCTCAACAGAGAGGGATCTCCCAAGAAAAAGAGATGACCCGAATGGGCAAGAAGGGAAAAACAACACTAAAGGTCAAACAAGAGGGAGGGTCTGGATATAAAAGAATGTCCAAATAGGACGGACGAAAAGAAGTCCTATCAAGAAAAGGAAAGACAGCTCCAGAGAGCTAGAGCAATACCAAGAGAATCAAGCTTTGGATTAGTTGAAGTTTAGTTTAGTCATTTTAAACGCTTCAAATCTGGAAATTCTCAGGTTAAGCTTTGAATTCTTATCAAAACCAAATGGTTCTTTTTATTTTGAAAATTTTCAAAAGGCTCTGAAAATCAGGGTGTTACAACGATCTTCATGATCGTTGATTGGAATAGGTCTTTGACATTCTAAAGAAGGTATGTTTTAAGTTTTGTGAAGTTTGGAGTTGTGGATCAAAAGTTAGACTATTTTGTGATTTTGAGTTCAGACTGATTTTACTGTTCATTGGCCTGGAGGTCAAGCTGCCCTTAAGAGAGAGGTTAGACCGCCCATGGAGAGGTCAAACTGCCAACTACAAAGAGGTCTAACCACCCAACTCATTTGGATTTGAGTTCTTGGTGATTTTGGTCTATTTGCTTCGGGGTTTTGATTGGATTCAATACAAATCTTCTACTGTGCTTGTATATTGATCTTCATAGCTTTCAATCAAGGAGAAAAAGAGTCGTGCACCTATTCACCCCCCTCTAGTCATCTTTTCGGTCCAACAAGTACCAAATAGTGCTAAAACCAATATACTAATCAAAGATATAGATTCTAAGGTGTCAACGGAGCTCTGATACCAACTTGATACGAGGGTGCCCAATCTTCACGACTTTGAATCTGGGATACACCATGAAACCCAACGAATCGATGAGGCCAATCGATGCCACTACAATGACCTACGACGCATGAACTCGTTGAAGCACACACTTTGATAACTTCCACTTGACCACGACCAAACTGGAGATGATTTCCCAGCAATTCAATCAAGAACAAGCAAGAAAATCAATGGGCGACAGCACAATTCCATGGGGGCAGCTGATGGCTTGCACAAACCCTAGAACGTGCTAAAAACCAATATGATGATTTCTTTAAAATTCATGGTGCTAAAGTAAAGCGTCCCTCCCTAGGGTATTATGGAAGTGCCGGAAACTCCCCCCACGCATAGGCTAAACCCAAACTAACTCTATTTGGCTCAAGTGGCCAAATTCGTTTTTAAGCCCAATCCGAAACTAAATTGTTAAAACATGAAAAATAGTTCTAAAATAGATACATGGCCTATTTAGGATCTCTCAAGTCACATGGCATGCAAACCCATCATTTAATTCCATGTGAACTCCTCAATTGGGCTAGATTGCTCAGTTCGACCTTTTAAGCTCTTTCGGCCCAAATTGAGTAGTTGGATTTGGATTCCTTCAATTCTAGCCACATGGGCTTGTCTTGGGCTTCCCTTGGATGTGGGAGAGGTGGGGGTGGGTTTAGGTGGCAACATGGACCTCCCACCCTTCTTAGCTTGGCCGCATGGGTCTCCCTTATCCTTGGCTTGGCTGCCACATTGGTCTCTTAGGCTTGCTTCCTCCTTGCTGGCCACATGGAGGGCCTTGGCATCATCTTGTGGCTGAATGGAATTACTCCCATGGCTTTCATTCTTCTCTTGTGCTCTCCTCCTTTTATCTCTTGGGCTTGCCTCCCTCTCCTAAGTATTATTTCTAGGGCGTCCAGCATACCTACATTCACACAAGCAAAACCGTAGTCGCATTCTTCCAAGCAAACTATAATTATGAACATTAAGTTTAGCTTTAGCCTTGTGATAGTATTTGGAATCTTGTGTAGGTATGTATATCATGAAGCTAGGGCAATCCTCATCAGGCTCCCACGCCCGCTTTGACGATCTCTCCACCACGTCCAGCTGTGTGCACGATGGGCCGCCTTCACCTCTAGAGCACGTGGAGCGCAAAGGCACCACGGACATAGGACCCACAGTGTCGCACTCATCAGGGGCACGGGTGCATTTTCATCCCCTTGTTCGGGTCCCAGCGCTCTGACAGACGCAACCCATCCTTGTAGGCCCTGTTAAGCCGGGGCTCCCACACCACCAGTAGCCGCTTCGCATGATCCTCCCCGGTATAGGGACCCAAAAGCACCTCCGTGCTCCGGGCTACCTCCTCGATCGGGGAGACTACAGTGGAAGCCAGATTCCAGTAAAAAAAGAGAAAAGAAAGGAACGAAGGCCCAATCCTTTGCGCCCATCGACTTCGATGGTGGGAAGCCCATCCTTGGGCTCCCTAGGAATGACACTGTAACCCTACGCGAGGGGTCACACCCGAAACACGCAAAACTCTTCCACCAGGTCTCGCGTAGAGAGCCTGAACGTCGCACTCAGCAGCAGCACAAGGTGGGCCTCCTCTCGCGTGGTCAACACAATATCGGGAGAGGAAGTGAGATGGATGAGCCCCCCTGTGGACCGGAGACCATCACCCGGTGGGGACGCATGGTAGAACCACCTTTGGGTCCAATCAGTTTCCTACCGATCCTGCACCGCTGGAGCCAACACGTACATTTGGTGGCGAGCCTTCGGCTGGAAGTTCACGCTACCAAAGTTCAGCGTCTCGCCGGTGTTCTTCTTCTTTAGCTGGCACCAACCGTCGTGGAGGTACGCAAATAGCTGAGCCTCGCCGTTCACTGCCCTGATGGATCACATGATCCACTCAAAGACCCCAGCTTCACAACGGAGTTTGGCATCAATTGAGCCAACTCCACCCTGTAAAGCCAGAGCAGTTGGGAAACCATGGGACATAGGGCATCCGAAGGCACGTGTCGAAATAGTCCATGAACACAACCACCTCATCCGATCGAGGTGTTGGCACCGTCTCCATCCCAGGAGCGTGCACCACATCAAGGGACTCCAACTTCCCCTCTTGGATGAGGGTCCGAAGGACGCACTCCGTCACCGTTGACTGCCTGAGGTCACTGGTATAGAACACCTCACCACCCTCGTCCTTGCTTTGCTTCGTCATAGCAAAAATACGGAGGCCACGTCGAACAGGCAAAAGCAGAAGCACAACGTGCGAAGCGCGCGAAGCAAATAGCAAAAGGCCAAGGGTTTCCAATAAGAATAGAAGAGCACGAGACCAAAATGAGGGGCAAAATGAGGGGGGTCCCCTCCCTTCTTATAGGCGCCAGTGGCGCAAGGAGACAAGGAGCGGAAGTTGAAGAGACACAGGCCAGTTACAAAGTGACAGATGCCCCACTCACAACACCCCACATACCATGAATTGGCATGCGACTCGAGGAGGCGCCATTACTGCCAACCACAAACATAATGGCGCACACCACTCGACGCAAGACAATAATAGCAACGACGGCCTCATGCCACCCGAGGACGCATATCACTATCGCTTCAAGATCATGGGGCGCAACACCTGACGCACCACCATAACGACAGTAGCGGCCCACACGCCACTCGAGGCCCCCCAGCAAACATGCTTCACCAGGATGAAGCGGACGGTGTGCCTGGACCCTATAGGAAAAAGATGTGATTTTAGTCATGATGAAGCAGAACCTAGACCGCGAGGGGCTTATAGTAGGGGCGGCCCCACTAGCCCCAACGACCAAGCGAAGGCCACATAGAGGCCCACAAGGGCCAAGGCCGAAGGCGCTGCTGAGTGCCTTCCTGTAGGGCACCAACCATACCTTCGGGAAGGCCACGAAGGGCACGCGAAGGCCACCTGAAGGCCAGTGGGGGCCAAGGTTGAAGGCGTGGCTAGGAGCCACTGATGCACACCAGACATACCTTTGGAGAAGCCCCGATGGGCACCCGAAGGCCACTGGGAGGCTCCCAAGGACCACAGGTGGAAGACACGTCCCTTCCCTCAAGGGTACCTTCTGGGGAGGTCAGAGGAAGCCCCAGACCCCACCTGGGGCCACTGCACGGGCACCGAAGGGCGGCTAGAGCCCTTCGGCCCAAGGTTACCCAGCACAGTGTGAAGGGGAAGAGGTGCCGATGGACCGTGCGTACCAACCAGATGGACCAGGGCCAAGAGGGTCCACAATGAACCAAAGGCGAGGAAGAAGGAAAAGCCCCTGCAGCCCCTACAAGTGTAGGGTCTTTTTAGGGGTAGAACTGTAATCTCAGGTGCCCTAGTTAGAAGGCTATAAATAGCCGCCTCCCCCATGTAATAAGGAGGACATTTTTTTTGAGACAATTAAAGACACATTTACTTCTCTTGGTATCTGTCCCTTTTCCGAGGATCCCCTGGTTCCCCTCTTAGTAAACGGGGTTCCATTTTTTATATTATCTGGTCCTTTTGCTATGACACCATTGGAAATGCAAGTAAGCATTAATTATCCCTAATATTCGTCTCCTTGCCTCTGCAGAACACATAGCTTCCATGGAGAGACGATGATGAGGATATGATGTGGAAGGTGTGAGAATAACATGGTTTGGTTTGAGTAAATCATGCATTGAAGTTTGTCTCTGAAATAGGCAGAAGTATAATATATATCTTAACACATTTCAAGCAAAAGACCAAAATAATTATCTATTGACTTCGTGGTACTTTTATCTTGACTATTTATCACACCATTCCAGTCAAGTGTGAATCTTCATGAGCTTTCTTTTAGATAAGTTTTAGTCGCCATTTTTGATACGACACCACCTAGCTCTACAACTTTGGTTTGTGTTCCTAAACGACAACCCGAAGTTATTTCGCATGAAGATGCTATTTTGTTAGGAGAAAGAATAAAGGATAAAATAAAGGTAGCTGAGAGGGAGGTGAGGGAGGCTATAACATCCCAATTTTCGTGCTTTTTTCGAATTTTCAAAATAAAAATAACCATTTGAATTTTCTTGAATTAAATAGAGCTTAATTTGAATTTTTAGAAATTAAAACAATTAATTTGAATAACCCAAACATCAATTAAATTCAAAACTTATTTATTCGAATTCCTCTTGTTCTAGAGAATTTTCTT
This sequence comes from Phyllostachys edulis, assembly GCA_036346405.1. Taxonomy (NCBI): domain Eukaryota; kingdom Viridiplantae; phylum Streptophyta; class Magnoliopsida; order Poales; family Poaceae; genus Phyllostachys; species Phyllostachys edulis. The sequence continues at coordinate 84,568,377 of CM070549.1, forward strand.
GAACTTTTTTTTGAGTTCATTTGCTATTTCTTTGAGCTCGATTTAACTTATTTTCTTTTCGAAAAAATGCTAAATCATTTTTTTTGAAAAATCCCGTAGGTCGAATCCTTTCTCTCTCTTTCTCTAGCACGCCGGCCCAACTCCTTTTCCCCGCTCAACCCAGCTCGCTGCTGTTTTTGGCTTGTTTCCTCACAAGCGCTTAGCTCACTGTCAAGATGTCGCGTCTCATGACGACGCTTATGTCACCGCTGTTGCTAACGCGTGGGCCCGACCTAGGGGTTACTGTTCATCGTCCTGAGCCAAATTTGAGTCTGACTCTGTGCCACCACCGTCTCTGTTTCTTACGCCGCACCCCCTTGGGCTATTTAAGGCCTTGACGTCCACATCAAAACCGTCGCCAAAGTCGCCGCCGTTTTGCTGAATTTGAAGCCGAAGCCCTAGCATTGCATTCGTCTTCTTCCTTGAATCCCACCGCCGCTAGTGAGTCTCCGCCACCATTGTCTCCACCAATAGATCCCCCTTGTCGCGTTCTACCTAGTGCGCACGTCGCCTTCACCGTAGGTGCATCGTAGCCACGTTGTGTCGTCAAGCCCGCGCCACCACGTTAACACCACTGGTGACTGTAAGTCCCTAAGCCTGCGCCATTTGTATCGCTGGGACCGCAGGAACTTGATGCACACATCCAAAGCCTGAGAGAAGGTCCCCATCGCCGTCGTGCCGTCCACCTGAGCCAGCGTCGCCGCCAACCTTGCCGTCGTTGCCCTTGCCGGCCATGTCCGTCCAATCCAAGCCGGTAGATGTGTTCGCTGAGGGACAGTGATGGCAAAGGTGCCCTTTGTTTGCTGCCGTAGAACCGTCGCCGCTGTTGATGCCGCTGCGTCAGCTGTCGCCGTGTTGTCGCCTCAACACCAATGCATGTGTGGCACTCGTACCCCAAACCCTAGATCCAAACTTCGTGAACCTTGTCCACCATTACCGTGTCACTGCTATGTGGACCCCACCTGTCTGTTCTTGTTCCATGGACGTAGATCACTGTAGACCCACAAGCCTTCTTCGTGGACCTGGTCCATAGACTATGGCCCCACTTGCCAGCCTCTAAAGCTCTTCCTGAAATTTCCTTTTATTCCAAAAATTTGGAATATTCCATATGACCCAGTTGTCATCCACCCATAATCTCACTCCTTTGATAATTTCCCGATTTTCTCACCCATCCAATCCTCGAGAAGCTCGTTCTCCTTCATCCGAACACCAATTCAGCCCGTTCTTCTTTCTAAATTTATCTAAAATCGAGTGCTCTCTTCCATTACTAGTTTTTTTTTTAATTTTGGATTTTATTTTAATTTTGTTTTAATTTATTTATGCCTCATTCGTTTTCTCTCTCTTGCTTAGACATCAATTTCCAAGGAGCGGGAGCAAGATTTAAAGATTAGAGTGTGGTAACTGAGCAAGGCCTAGCAAGTCATAACCTTTGATCATATTGAACCTATGTTTTGCAAAAGTATTTTATTTATATATGAAATTGCATGCTCCTTTTATATCAACTGTTTTCTAGGTGTAGCTAATTACCTACTTGTCATTATGTCACCTTGATTATCTTGAAAGCCATGTATCCTTTGTCAACCTAGGATTGGGATATTATTAGCTTTACATAATTGTACTATCAACATGGGTTGACGTAGTATGCTTATCCATGCTTAGTGTACGATGGGCTCAAATTCACATGATCAATTATTATATCATTTTGACTTAATGAGTTATGGAATTGTGGTGCGATGTCACTGTTGTAAAATTTATTGTGCCATGATAGAGGATGTCATTGATCTTGGTTAAACAAAATGGTTCCATGCTCAGGCAAGTGGTCATGTAGTAAAGGAGGTGTCGTTTGCACATTAGGATGCGGTAGTCTCGCCTAAGTATCGTACAACCACATGCCAGCATGGGATGGACCTGGCTAATTAATTTGTAATATCTCGACTTTGGTACTGCCATGTGGTGGTGTGGGTTCCGGGATGGATGAAGACTCACATGGCGCAAGAGGCGCCCCCCTCCCCTCCCCCTTGACTAGGTGCGATGTCCTTCGATGGTGAAACCTTAGCGAGCGTGACTGGGTTGAGATGGAGCGTTCTAAAGGCCTTGTTATGATTTACTCTGATCAAGTGATCGTATCTTGTGGGTAAAGATGTACAAACTCTATAGAGTGTTAAAACTATTCGAATAGTCGTATCCTCGGTTGTGGACAATGCTTGGGGATTTCACATGAGGTATAGAGTTTTCACAAAGATCTTGGATGGTGAAATGGTTGGAAAGTGAACGAGTAGTTCACTGGTTGTTTCAAAGCAATTATTTACTTTATTTATTATATCTTTTCAAATATGCTTTACAATCTATTAACTGTCTTTACTGTCAACACTTGCTTTCTGCAAACGAACCATATGACTATTTTCTTTGTTCAAGCCTTGCATGAATATATAATTGGATATTGTTCCTTACAACTTACAGAGTACTTTATGTACTCACGGCTATATACATTGTTGATCAGTCGAAGAAGGACAAATTAATCAAGAGTTCCACGAGGAGGAGTACTTTGAAGATTTTACGAACTAGGATATACTCCCCACTCAATTGCCCGTGGGCATGTTGGATAGCTACCACAAGTTATTTTATTTCCCCTATAAGAGTTTATTTGTCTCTTAAGTCTTGTGTGACAAGTTATGTAAACCTTGACCATAAGGCTGGTCAAAGAAGAGATGATCGTGGGAGAAAAGCACCAGTGCATAAAAAAAATGCATGTGGCTATGTGGGCGTAGTTCACGCGGCGTGCAAAGGAAGCACGCAAGTAGGGGTGCAAATGAAGCAGATACGGACGGATATCGCTCATCCCGTATCCTTTTCCATATTTTTCTCGGATTTGGAATCGGACACGGACAGTGCCGGATATGAATACAAATGCGGATAGTCTCTGTCACAAATGCGGAGCGAATACGCGTCGAACCAAATACGGATTGTCTCGGTCACAAATAATTGCGCGAAAACAGAAACCATATATGTCACACAAATAAAGATCAATCAACCATACCACATGTCCAAAATGCAACTAGATTAGTAGTTTAAGAAGCAAATTTAAATACATCACACGATAACAAAGGGTGGTTAACTAGTTAAGTAAGTTATCATGCATATATCAGAATAAATTGGTGCTGACAGAGCATGGAACACATGAGATGAATATGGAGATAATTTTATAAGAGAACTTCAATTATTCTTCCAGTTTGGTACACAAAATTATATAAACTTGATGCGAATTTTTCATGTACATTCATTAAAGAATAGTTCTTCAAGAGTAACTCTTTGCAAGTCCTATCATTCATTGTCAAATTTTCATGTAAACTACACAACGTTTAATTAAGAGCTGTGCTTCGTCTTTATATGAACAAAGAATTAACTACAAATAAGTAAAAAGAAAAAAGAAAGCTCACATTGTCAAACCTCTTCCGGTGCCAACATTGTAAATGCCAACTTTACTAGGCTCTGCTTTGTTGAGTGCTTTCACATGAGCATCAACTAGATCTTTGACATCAATGTAGTCTCTTATGCATGTTCCATCACCGAGGATAATCTGTTCCTTTAACTCGCAATTGATTCATGAAAATCCATCACTTCACCCCTAAATTATCTTTCACACTAAAGATGCAAAGATACTACTTAAATTTTTGAAGAAGAGAATCAAGATATTATCCAAACATGCACAACTTGTTACATTATAGTGCACCATGGATTAATTACAAAAGCTGTTTTTGAAAACCTTAAGTACATGTTCCCATCAATTCTTGGAGAACCTTTAATTACAAAAGCTGCGGAAACAATTCTTGGAGAACCTTTACTGCTCCCATGTTTCCTCTAGAAAGATTATCCTGCAAGAATAAACATTATTCACCATCAAGGGAGAAGATTTGCAGAACAAACTAATTCACACATTCAATACAAAGAAAAACTGAATCACCACAATGGTCACTCGATAGTTGTCATTTAATAGCCATAATGAGGCGTGTGACCCAATATAACCAGCTCCTCTTGTTACTAAGGCATGGGTAACTCCAGGTTCATGGCGAGAAAACTGCAGTGATACATGCACTACAATCAGTTTTGCAGCTGTGAATTTAGGTGAGGAAAAATATAAGAATAGAATGATAATCATGGCAGCATATTAAAGAGGGCAAAATAAAAGACCATGCATGAAGTTATGAAAAGTGTGAGCAAAAGCCAACAAAAGTTGATACCAGTTTTACTTTCTTATCTACCAGTTTAAATCAAATTGAAAAGCTAATCAAACTGGATGTTCTTCAAGGACATATACAGAGGGCAAAGATAATAAAATATAACAGAATGTACATTCTTCAGGGACATATGTGAAAAGGGGACACAATCACTTTCATCAATGAATTTTCTATCTCATTTACAGCCAATCTATGCATAATATCCCACAAAATTTCCTGAGCTCCAAGGTAACATATCCAAGTTTCAACACACACAGACAGACAAATGTATGTATGTATCTCAACTTATATATGATTCTATAGAACAAAGTCAATGTGCTTTGTTTTACCTACATTTAGCAGCAGTCCCTAAAATGTCTGGTCTAAAATTTCTTCCAAAACACTAGATAGTTAACCTGTAGTTTCAGAGATGTTATATATTTACATCTGCAAATTCACCTAATAGTTCTGTTGAATAGGAATAAGCTAGCCGGCAGCAAGCGAAACAAGTCTAGCATCTCTTGATGAAAATGCAAATCATCGAAAGGGAGCCTGCTAGTTAATACCTGCTGTCGTTGTCTCCGAGGTAGTGGATCTAGACGATGGTGGCTGTGTGCGCAACCTTGGGCCTCTGACTCTCAACCGCAGTGGTGAGGGAGGAGGGACGCAGTGGGGGAGGGCGCAGGTGGGGGGAGGCAGAGATGAGGAGGGAGCTAGGGAGAGGTGAGGGAGGGAGGGGAGGCAGCGGTGAGGGCGGAGGGAGGCGGAGGTGGAGGCTATGGGTGGAGGGAGGCGGAGGTGGAGGCTGTGGGTAGGGGAGGTCGTGTAGATGACGATTGAGGAGGGACCGCGGGAGGGGAAGGGAGGCGGCGCTGGGCAAGAGGGAGGAGGAACAGCGGGCGCGGGCGAGGGTTAGGGATTTGGGAGCCGAGCCGGGTGGGAGGGAGGATAGTGCGGGAGCAGGAATCATGAATGGATGATGGTCGATGGATGGATGTGGTGGTTTTGACGCTCGGGCAATTCGGATATTCAACCGGATACTCTCCGGATAGATCCGACTTAAGTCCCGGATAGCTTCGAATTCACCAGATATCTTCTTACCAAATCCGAATCCGTATCCGACAAAAAAAAATCTGGATATCCAGGAAAAAGCTCTGAATTTTTCCCACATTTATTTGGTCGGTCTGTCGGTCGGGAATTGTCCGCTCCGTTTGCACCCCTACACGCAAGCGCATGGGCAAGTGCATGGCTGAGCTGCGTGGTGAATGTGGTGTAGTCAAGCTTGTCGATCGCGTGGGTGTGTTGTGCATGCGACGACACAAGCAGGCAGGTGCATGGGAACCAAGCCCACCAGGAACAGCGTGGAACACAACTGCGCACGTTCGAAATCAGAAGGAAGGAACTCGGGGACAAAGGGAACTCAATAGAGAACGTGTTGGATTTGGATTGGATCAATTCCCATCCTAATTCTTTACTAGTTTGATCTCCCTTCCAAATTGTTGTTTGATTTATTTATCTGCAAGAATCCGACTAGTTAAGTTACTCCAGTGTCGGATCTGGATTTTCTAATTCTGAATCCTCTATGAAAACACTATGCTATTCCCTGGATCAGTAGATCGCACTCACAGACACATTGTTGAATCATTTCATACATGGCATAAAACCATACCATTCATTAATTTAACACATCAGAGTTTGCATAGACCGCATCGGGCCAAGTTTTACAATAAGGGCTAAATAGACCAAACTGATTATATTACAAAAGTAGCAGAAGTGACAACGGAAGCAAAAGGGTGAGAGCACATATCTCCACAGGCAAGCGACTGGGGAAACCCGTGTGCGTCCGACATTATCCGAAAACTCAGATAATATAGGATGCACGCAAGCACTGACGGAGTCAACTGGACTAAGGTGAGACCTAAACTAAAAGAACTAATCTATTCCTCATCATCTCCTAGGCCTCTAACTTCTGGATCCTCGTAGTAGTCGTAATCTTCAGGATTTCCTGCTTCTCAGGGTTTTGGGGGAAAAAGCGAGAATGAGTACAACTTCCGTGCTCGTGAGCCAATACACAAGATGCAATAATATACATGCAAGGCTTAACAAGGATGGCTCGGGTTCTTTTATTTGCTAAAACAATGTTTTCAATTATCATAATTACAAATTCCTATCACTTAGTATTTTAACCAAATTGTATTTTATTAAAGAGAGTAATTGTGCAATATTAAATAACAGCCGAGGTTCCCTCCATTGGAAACTCTACCTATGCTTCATTTGACTGGAGCTACCTCTATTTATTACCACCACTAAGCTCAAAGGCTCAGGAAAGATCTAATCTCAAGGCTAGGTGAGCCCAACACATTTTTCATACCACCCACAAAGGTTTTTTAAATAGAACTAACTCTAGTTAAGTTCACATGTCCACCTTTAACCATAGGCGCTACTGTTTAAACAGTTTAGACTCTGCAGATGTTGTACACTGTACCCACAAGAGATAATCATACTCGTTACAGTAACCTTTCAAATTATCTCGCCCCTTCCGTCATCTTACCCATATGGGGTTACGCCCATACGTTGTGCGGGATATCTACCTCGGCGATCTGGAGCAGTTGGACTACACCACAGCGACTGGCAACTTCACCTTGTATCGGTGTCCCATTCAAGCTGGATGTATCACACGCTTGCACATTCCCGTTATCCATCCAGCGAGATGACATTCAGGATTTAATAAATTTACTAAGCCAAGTTGCACTTTGCAGACTTATGGTTGTACTTGTTTTACACGGGAGGTCATGACAAGATTAAGTCCTTAGGGTCATCTGGGCGGTTCATTCCACATACCACACATTCTTTGGGCTGTATTAGCACCCATCAACATACCATCCGTCCAGACGATAATAGCAAGTTATTAGGGTTTTTGAGGAGTAAAATACATCAACTCAACCATCTCAGTCATTTACCCACAATGACTGCCCAAAACCACATTCATGTTTAAAAGATGATGATTGGGAGATTTAATGTCCCGGTATTTAAGAAAGACTAGCATGTCGCTTAAGTACAACCTATAACTAGTAATTACCATATAGTTACTAGGGTGACATGGAATAATGGATTCAATTCTCAAAGGATGGTATTATAATTAATTAATCATCAAATGAGTGTTTAACTACCTTAAGCTTTAACGTACATTTGATTAAAGAATTAAAGCATGCAATTTTAGTAATTTTAAATGAATATAATTTACATAAAATGTAGGCTCAAAATTATCAAAGTATCAACTCGCCTTGATTAAAGGCAAGAGAGTCTTGAGGGTCTTGTGCTTGATCAAAGTGGAGATCTTCCGCGTCTTCAAATCCTATTCGAACGAACGTACCGGAAAAAGGCACAAACAAGCAAAAGAGCAAATAAAAACTAAATAAATAATAAATGAACTCCAAATTAAACAAGACCAGTGCCATTAGCAATATCTTGAATTTACAAAATTTTAGAAACAAATTTCATAATTTTTGGAGTTATAACGGAGGAGAACGGAGCTTCCGAAGTTGAACTTTTGAATTAATTCTAGAAAATAAGGAAGGGAGAGAGAAACCCTGACGTGTGGGTCCCATGCACAGTGACTCGGCTGAAAAGGGCATGGACCAAGTCCACAAGCATAGGCCCACTTGTCATAGAGAGAGGGAGGGGAATTAGGGCCAAAACATGGGGGGCCACATGGTCATAGACCCAAACCGAAATCAATTCACCCCATTTGATTTTCCTTCGGCCATAGACAAAGGGGAATAGAGGGGAGGTTCGGGCGGTAGGGAGCGGTGGCGGCACCGGTGAGCGGCAGCACGGGGAGGCCGGTGAGTGGGCGGAATGGGTTCCCCCGAGGGTGGGGACCCCATGGCAGAGGGCGGCAAGGCCGGAGAGAGGACGGGCGGGCAAGAAAGACGGGAGTGGAGGAGGCGACGGCGGGTGGCTCGGAGGGGAGGGAGGCGCGCGATGGGCGCGGCTCGAGGTGGGGATGAGCAATGTGGTCGGGCGGCTTGGGGATGACTGAGGTGGTGGGGCGGCGGTAGTCGGGGCGAAGAAGAAGGGATCTCCGGTGGTGGCGCTTCTCAGCGGCGGGAAAGGCGAGGGAAGATAGGGGATGGCATCCTCGCATCGCGGGGCACCCGATGACGGGGTCGGTCGGGCGAGGTGCTCACTGGAGTGGCGGTGAGGCGACGCCGCCAAAGGCGAGAGCGGCGGCTTGGCTCTTGTGCTTGCTCTATGAAATAGAATGGCGGGGAGGGGGAGAAGGGTGGTGGCCAGGGCTCTCTTTGTAGCAGAAGGAGAGGAGGGGGAGCCGTTGCGGACGGTTGGTCCCGAGGTGGCTCTGGCACAGCAGCAACTTGTGCGGCCGAGGTGAAGCGATGAGGCGGGCGGGAGCTGGTGGCGGTAGAGGAGGCTATCGTCATGGTGCGACTTGGATAGCCAAGCGGTAGACATGAGCAGTCGGGCGATGCGACAAGGCAGGCAGGCGGGTGAGGGAGGCTAACGGTAGCGGCGAAGACCGGCATGGTGCACGGGAGCGGCTCAAGCGGTGCAGGCGCTCGTGGGCGTGGTAGAGCGCTGACAGCGACGACTTCGGAGGCCGGGTGACGCGGTGCTCGCGCTGTCCCAAGGCAGCGACGACAGGGGCGTACGAGGGCGGCAGGAGGTGGCAGGAGGAGCTTGGACCGGATGGGGGCATGGGCGCTGCTAGCCGGGCGCTCGTGTGCGGTAGTGCTTGCAGTCGGCTTGAGGAAGTAGGGAGCGATAGGGAGCAGCCGGGCCATGATGGCCAAAAGGAGGAGGTGCTGAGTCGGGAGGAGTTGGGCCGACAGGCTAAGAAGGAAAAAGGGCCGGCCCAAAGGAAGGTGTGGGCTAAGCCCAAGAAAAGAGGAAGGCAAAAGAGAAAAGGGGTCCAAAATTCGAAAAGGAGAATTCAAACTCGAATTTGAATCCAGGAATTTGCAAAAAGGTTTGAAACACAAACCCGAGCTTATATAGGAGCTAGAAGAACAGAGGATACAATATAATTTGAAATACATTTTGAAAATCAAGAACCAAATGGTATTTACTATTCTCGTCCGAAAACGGGACGTTACAAATCCTGCCCACCTTTAACAGAATCTCGACCCCGACATTCGAGCTACTCGGAGTAGATAGAGAACGTACCTCTCATTACTCCTGAAGCTGCTTGGGCTTCTTCGGCGGTGGCGACGTGATTCACACGACCCTGGTTTTGGCTTGGCGTGGAAGCGGCTCTGGATGCCTGCGAAGTCTGATGACTTTTGCTTAGAGCTGAGATATGGCCTCGAGTTGGTAGGGTCTTGAAGTTGAACCTCACTGGGGTGACGGGTTGAGGGCACTTGTTAGCAAATTTTCCTTTTTCTCCATAATTGAAACAACGAAGATGAGCTAGCGGGTTTCATACTACAGGTGGTCCAGCAGGGCGATGAGCGCGGAGAACATTCCCATTTCTTCTCATTTCCACTGAGGTGCTCTGACACTTCGGTGCCATCTGGCTATTCTTCTTTACGATGAAGGGTGTCTGATATTGGTTGTCTTTGCCAACTTTATTTATGACGAGTCTCGCAGCAACTTGAAAACTTGTCCTTTGTAACTCGACTGCCTTGGTCAGTATCGGGCGCAGGAAGCAGTGTTTGGGGTAGTGGTCTTGTCCTTCGCAGAGGAAGCATGTAACCTTATGCATCGGGCATTCACCTGGCTGGTGGTCCTTATCACAGTTGGGGCAGTTTATGTAGCATTGGTCTGCCTGATGTCCTTTTTCTCCACAACACGTGCATGCTACTTGGTTCATAGGGCAATCTTCTGATTGATGGTGTTCCTCATAGCAGGGACAGTAGGGAACTGGGCATGTGTAGTAGTAGTGTCCATATTGCCTACATGTGAAGTATGCTACTCTTGCATCTTGTCGTATTGGAGGACATAATTGGCCGACATGTCCCGTCTTGCCACATTCAGAGCATATGGCCTTTGGCGAAGCTTCTGGGTCTGGTAGTAGAACTTCAGCAGGTACAACCTGCTTTTTGCTGGGGCTTTTGACGAGTTCTTCTTAGCCGAGGCTGAGGTTGGTGGTGATGACATTCCTTGCTGATTATTCAAGATTCCATTGGGGACATCTGTTCATACAGTGTCCTAGGTTAATGCAATAGAAACATTTAATCTCTTGGCCTTGCTTCCTTTGGGGGCATTTGTTGGCGATGTGTCCGGTATTTCCGCAACGGAAGTAAGTGATAACCTTTAGGGGTCCTTCTGGGGTAGAGGCACTGTTGTCTTTAATGTGACAACTTCTTCCAGGTAATTCTTTAAGTTGATGGGCGGCAGGGTTTGCTTTGTCGTCTTCTGCATAAGGTGTAAGGCGAGGCTTCTTCTGGGGGCATCTATTAGCGAAGTGCCCTTTTTCTCCACAGCTGAAGCAATGAAGGTTAGTTGCGGGGTTGATTGCTGCAGGCTGTCTAGCGGAGCGAAGAGTGCGGAGATCATTTCCACTAGAACGCTGAGTTGGGGTTGGAGCTCTTGGTGGTTGGGCTGCTGATTGTCCAAATGATGAGCTGCCAAGAAATACTGACTGTTGGGGGTAGCTGTCTTGTGACCTTTGCGCTGTCATCTTTCTTTTGCAACTGGCACCACTTCCTTGGTCTGGCGTTCTTTTTGGTGCCATATGAGGGAACAGCTTAACTTAGAACTAGAGGGGATATATGAGGGTTTACTGGCCCTCTATAGCACACATAGAAGAACTCAAACCAACGAAGAGAAACGATCAAATATAATACAAAGCCTAGAGTGGCTGCATTATGTTAAGGGATTAGGTGTTACATGACTCCTGAACATAGCTATAGGCCATGCTAAGCCATGACACAAGATACAAACATATCGTCTACAAAAGAAGGAAACATGAAGTGCTTACAACCAAAAGATTGCCTAGCAAGCACTGCCAGCTAACCTAGACTAACTTGACTACTCCAACACGACGATAAAGATCTCGTGGTCAAACTCTCCCTCCTGGAGAAGCAAGAAGTAGTGGAAGGGCGATTCCAGCAGAAGATCCTCATGCATCCTCAGACGGGTGCAAGTGAAGTGTGCCGCATCTTGGACTGCTGCCTCACAACTGCTCTGGGGTGTCGCGGGTCTAAAGGTGTGAGCGATTAACTCACCCTCTCTAGCATAGAGGAAAACTTCCATGGCCCATGACTCTTGGTCCAGGAAGAAGGGAGCGAGAGGGAGCAGTCGGGCCAAGATGGCCGGAAAGAGGAGGAGTTGGGCCGGGAGGCCAAGAAGGAAAAAGGGCCGGCCCAAACGAAGGTGTGGGCTGAGCCCAAGAAAAGAGGAAGGCAAAAAGAGAAAAGGGGCCCAAAATTCAAAAAGGAGAATTCAAACTCGAATTTGAATATGGGAATTTGCAAAAAGGTTTGAAATACAAACCCGAGCTTAGATAGGAGCTAGAAGAACGAAGGATACAAGATAATTTGAAATACATTTTGAAAATCAAGAACCAAATGGTATTTACTATTCCTGTCCGAAAACGGAACGTTACATCCAGAGTCCATACGTACATCTAGTTTATTGATTATTTGAGTTGGTTACCAAGTTGAGTTCACATTGTACACTGTCCGAGTCCAGTACGTGTGTTGGTCGGCCTTTGAGCCTAGGTGCATGCGTGTGTGATGGCTAAATAAAAGCCAAGGTCGATGGCTATTGTAGGGCAGATAGTTTTTGTTGAGTTATTGAAAACAGAAAACGGCGTGATGGCGACCAGATCGTGTGCGTGATCTTGTGAGATTTATCCCTGATTGCTGCATGGATTGATCTTGTGTGAAGATCGAGTTCACGGGCTGGTTCTTGGTGATCCATCTTCTTCGTTCTTTCGCTGCCATGGTTGCATGTGAAGAAGTTTCTAGCGTTTGGCGTGCTAGATCAAGATGCTGAACCAAGATATCTTGTTGATGTTGCTGTTTTTATTCTCCAACCGAGAGCTTCAACCTTTATTTGTTGCTGTGCTGCATTGGTTTGCTGCTAACTACAAGATTAGGCCAAGAGTACTTGTTTGGTTCGTGCTGCTTGTTGCTTTGTACGAAGAGAGAGAAGGCAGTGGATTGAGCTAGGCACTAGGGTTATCGCTTAAGCCCTGATTCTTGCTGTTCTAGCCGAACCAGGGAAGGGAGGATTTTTTGTTGTTTTCATCGTACTGTGAAAGATCGGGGCATCCATGTATGCGTTCACTAGTTTACTTTAGAGTGTGGTTGATCAGGGTAGCGTTATTGCTTATTTCACCTATTTGTTTAGTTGATCTTTTGTGCTATTCACCATGGTTGGATCAGATCAAAGTGTGCATGGTTCACATCATGGTGCTTATAAAGATGTGCTGCACGTCGAGGGGTAGATGCCACCGGCTGTCCGCACGAACATCGAGGTTACCAATCGATACTTTACGGGAAGCTGTAACACACTGCAAGAAAGCATTGACAATATATGTGTCAAGTTGGTGGAGCGCATTAATCAAGTGGTGAATCACATCAATGTGCAGTTTATGGAACAATGACATTGCCAATAATGTGTGATTCGCTGCCATAGCCAAGTCAGTACAATGTTTGGAGCATGGCTGTTGTTGCTCCTGTGCAACCACCACCACATCATCAGTGCTGCACTGCTGCGACAATCAACACATCGGGAATGAGTTCTTTAATGATAATTTTGACGAGGTCCATTTAGATGATGCTTTTGGTGGAAACTACTACAACCAGGGGCCAGGACAGGGATTCAATCTTCGTCGTGGAGGTGCTGCGTTTGCACCAAATATTTTTTTTTAGCACAATGGAGGTGGTGTTGGTTGCAACCGCGACGACGATGGCATTAGGAGGCTCAAAATTGCCATGCCAACATTCAATGGGCATACAGATCTGAAGGTGTACATGGAGCGGGAGTTGCGAGTGGATTAAAATTTTGATAGCCACAATTTTCATTGAGGAGAAGAAGATACACTCTGCATCAATTGAGTTCACCGAATATACTCTTGTTTGGTGGAACCAATTGTGTTGTGCCGGAGGACAACCTGTCACATGGGAACACACAAAGAACATCATGAGGAGGTGGTTTGTGCCGGTGCACTACACTAGAACCTTACACACAAAGTTACAATGACTTCATCAAGGTTCCTTGTCCGTGGACGAGTACTACAAGGAGATGGAGATTCTCATGATTCGTATGGATGTGAACAAATATGAGGAGGCGACCATAGCTCGTTTCTTTGAGGGTCTGAATAACGATGTGCAAGAGAAGACAGAGTCGTCAGAATACAACAATCTACAAGACCTTATGTATCATGTGGTGCAATTTAAACAATGTATTTTGCTACGCCAAGCACGTGAAAACCACCCTACCCACAACAACACATGGAGGCATCCACAACAGCAAGGAGATGATATTGGCGCAAGCTCCAAGGTGATAGCATCATACATGACAACTGAGGCTATTTCAAAGGAGGTGTCGAAAGCTGCGAGTAATGGAGGCAAAGAAGCCTCTAAAGCTGATTGTAGTGCATTTTCTTCTACTCATACTAGTAACATTGAGTGCTTCAAGTGCAAAGGAAGATGACATATGATGCGTGATTGTCTAAATCTGTGAAAGGTGTTGCTCACTAGGGAAGGTTATGTCACGGAGAGCTATAGTCGCGAGTCTTAAAACGACGAATCAGAAAAACAGGAGACTGTTGATTGCTATTATGAAATAGGACAATCCATTGATGATTTGCCCCCTAAAGGATGTTTGAACTCTTCTCTCCTTTGGTTTGTGTCCCCATGGCAGCATACATGAAGAATTCCTCCTCAAATCCGAATGCAATTCGGATTGATTTGATCTTCATCTTTCTTCCTTCTCGCTTTCTTGGTTGTCAAGTGAAATGACTTCTTTTCCTTCTAGGGTTTGGCCGAACGTCTTGTGCTTCCATTTCCTTTCTTCTTCTTCTTCTCTCTTCAATTCGGCCAACCATGCTTCCTCCTTATCAAACCTAATTATACAGAGATTAACTACTTTAAGTAGTAGCCAATTGTCATGAGAATAAAAAGGAAACTCAGTTAGGAGAAGATTCACCTATTGTTTAAGAAGTTTAGATCTAGCCCGAGTAATAGGGCCATTTGGTGTATTGGTACTAGGAGGAGGGTTAGGAGTTGTAATGGTGGCAGAGATGTCCTCATCAATTTTGGTCTTGTATTTTGTCACCACTGCAACACCATTGTTCTTATTTAAGACAAGTTAATTCAATAAATCATAACATTATTAAAGATGAACATGTGCTCAAACCCAAACTCAAACTATTTTAATTTTAAAATGGCAAAATTTGTTACATGACATCGCACTTAGATGGCATTTGCTTTTTTAAGATAATGGAAGAGTAAAACTCTCCCGGTCTTGCATCAAGGATGCACACATCCTATTTTATTATAATAAAGGTAGTTCCAAAAAAGACAAAGAGTTTAACAGTGGCATGAAGCCTTACAACTAAAAGATGGCTGAAAATTAAACTCAATCATTGCAAATTCTGTGACTAAACCGCCACCTATGTATGATTAAAAGTTGCTTTGCCACCAACTCCAACCCAACGCTTCTAGCTAACATATCCTCCTTCTGGGCGGATGGCATTTGCTAGAACTCATTACATAATTATTGTGACTCGGCTTATGGACACTGCAATATCACACGCATTTGCAAGAACACACTTTTGTAATAAAAAATACGATTAGTTTCAGAGAGAAACAACGCAAAATTCCCAATCTACCCCCCGCATTCTCTCCCTAATCATGCTGTGAAAGATGGGTGAGCCGTGAGCCCATATGTCGAAGGCACAAGGCCTTTCTTCCTCGTTGTGGAATAGAACGGGAAGGAGAGGAGTGTCAGGAGATGTGCAAAACGGAGTATGGAGGTCATTTTGCTCCATTCAGTTGAGAAAAATCATATTTTATTGGCTAAAGTGTGTTATGGCAAATGCGTGATTTCGCAATGGCCATCAGCCGAATAATAATTTCGCAATGTCTTGTAGCAAAATTTGCCTTTTAAAATTATTGAAGAGTCAATAAAAAATGTTATTAAATAAAAAAATTCACATTTCCTTCAAAATTCAGCTTAATTGTGCAGGTTAATTTGGTTACAAATTTGGAGAAAGATGGTAGGCACGAGACTAGGGGGTCTATATTGCTGAAGTGAAAGAACTCGAAAAGGTATGCCTTCTCTCTCTTGCTAAATGAGTTATGTCTTCTTTCTTTTTATAAGTATAGAGCTGAGTTGAAACCTTCAGCCTTTAGATAGAAGTATTTTTTATATTTCTCTACGGACGATGGATTGTTAACTGAGAACTTGGCTGAGATGACTCTGTTTGTCACGTATGACGGTACGAGCTTTACATAAAGTATTAGGTGATTAGATAAACCATTAATTAGTTCACAAGGAGTAACACTGCAACTATGTTTATTTCTTTCTCGTTTTGATTTAGCAGTGAACTGACAAGCATACAGTTACTCGAGGATGAAAAAGGTATACAGAAATATGTGTGCGAAACCTCTCTAGCATGGTTCACTGTGTGTAATAGCTTAATCATTGGATGAAGCACTATCTTCAAGCCATCTGTTCACGATTATTTACACATATCTGAATGTTTGCATGGATGGGCATGGATATGTGTATATTCAATGCTTGGAAGCTAATAAGCCTGCTTATGGGCTAATTAATTTTTTTTATGTATTGATCAACTTCATAAATGCATGCTAAATTTAGCTTATTTGCTCTATGTCAGGATGTTGCACACCTGCAGCTTGAATGTTTGATATTGGATTGAGCCATGGAAGCTTCTTGCACTTGGGAGAAGAAATGGAAGAGCATAATATACTGCTTTATTGCTTGATTTCGTCAATATTTACATGTGTGGATTACTTGGATTATAGATGTGTGTACGGATTAGCTGTAATAACCGGAGACAAAGTTTAGTTTGATAAAAAATGCCACGAATTCACAACTCATCACTGCGGTTTTCAGGCTGACACACGCGGCTACCAGTTGATTAGAACACTTGAAGCACCATCTTTTCTCCTGGGCATCCCGTACCAAAAAGGAACGCAGCCACGAGCCACACAGAAAGCCTGGAGGCTCATGAAGAGGAAGAGCAAAACCAGCACGACGCATGCAACGAAGTCCCTAGAGCCAAGAACATGCGCTTTCACGAACGTCCTAATCTTCACCTTCCAACAGCTGCTGTAATGCCTGTTCAGGTCATCAATTACCCTATCCATCGCTGGCACCCTTGTCAGCCTCACCGATCTTGTCATCCCGTTCCATAGCTCTGCCACTTCTTGGTCACTCTTGAGGTGGTTTAGTATGACCCCGCATTCCCTCAGCAGCCGGGCGTCCTCCTCAGTGTCTATGATCCCGTTCATGAGCTCGACGTACCGTGCGAAGACCAGCGCCCTGGACCCGACTGATGCCTCGTAGGCGACCAGGTTCCGCAGCACGACTTCGCTGGTGACGTCGATACTGATCACTGGGAGGTGCAGCGTCACGGTTCTTGCGCAGAATTCAATAGTGGTAAGGTCGCTGTTTGTTGGACTGAACTTGACACCAGCGTAAGCTAGCTCAGCAACGGAAGGCACTGCAATCTCTTCAAGCAGAGGAGATATGTTCTTGTTCTGAAGATCAGATGCACCCTTGGGTTCAGAGGCTTGTTGCGTTTGTTGAACAGTTATCTGCTCAATGGGTTGTCGGAGAATTGAGAGGCAAGGAAGGCTGGCTAAAAACTTTAGTAGGATCCTCAAAATGAAATCAATTGCCATCGATGCAAACTTCAAGCCACGCTTGACGAGCAAGTCTGTTACTGAATTCAGGGTCCTCTTTGTGTGATTATGGTTGTGATGCGACTCATCTCCTGCTTGTTGTATGGCGCCATCTGATTCTTCTACACAACATGGTACCATGTTAGAGTAGAGGAAATCAAGCAAGTGGGCATGTTGAGTGATGTCGGTGCACGGAGAGCCTATTCCCTTGAGCGAGGAAACCTCATGAAAGAACCCAGACAGCATGGAGCTCAGAATTGATTGCTTTCTTTGACCTGGCGAGCACCTCATTTCGATTGCTTTTAGGAGCAGAAACAGAGGGATCTGGTTTTCCAGCATGACTATGTCACGTAGCAGCATGCTGTGTGAGGACGTCCTGCGAGAGGGATCGACCAAATGCGACATCCTTGAGGGGATCCTCTGCAGTGTCCTCTGGTTATTGTTTTTGCTGAAAGTCTGCAGGAATTCGAGAAGAAACGACACGTCGATCGCCATCATCCATGCTAGTGTCCCATTGCTGATATTGAGGTGCCTAGAAAGAAACGAGAACAAATCAATAAACAAGATGTTCTTGAAATACGAAATTAAGATAGTCCTTTTACGTACACGGTACACGTAAGTAACCAACCTGTGATAGTGAGAACGAATCCGATGTTCTAATGTAGCAAAGACGTCAACGAGCTGTTGGAAATTCATACTTGGGAGGTGGCTTTGGGCTCGCTTGGCCGCTGAGAGCTTGTACATCTCCATGTCACTCAGTTCTTCACGGCAATGGTGGTAAGGTCCGAGGGCCAACAATTGAGGCATGTAAGCTTCTGGCTTAGTGCACCGTAGGGGCTTTGGGACATCAAAGATGGAGATGGGTTGGTCGGCGCCGAGCTCGATCTCCTCGTCGAGGACCCGACGAATTCGAATGATCCACTGTGTTTCATCAAACGGGCGGTTTGGACATGTCGCCATTGCTGAAAGAGGACAGACAGATTGCATAACTGAGCTGAAATGGTAAGCATTTAGAATGATGACCATACAACTGTTGCTCCAGTTCATTTTTATTACCAGAGAAACCGAAGCTTAATAGCCAAATGCAAAACGTGATAGGCAGTTTATCACAATAAAACTATAGAAACCGAAATGTACAATTTATGGCGACATTTGTCTCATTTGTTTCGTGTATTTATAACAATAACAACCATCGACCGGACAGATCGGTTTATGCTGTCGTAACATTAGTTGTTCGTGTGAACACTTACACTAAACCAGCCCATTAGGTCCTTGGTGCCAACCGGCATATTAGCGTAGTTTACTATCATATTGCTTATTATGTTCACGAGGAAAACCTCTCTATAAGGGGGCAAAGGGCTCTCATTGTACACACTAATCCATCTATCAATACAGTTGAGAGAGTCTGAGGACTGCATCTTTATGTTCTACTTTTGAGTGCTGGATCGTTGGTAACCCGACCATAATATTATAAGATATGCTACATTTTCATTTCATGTACTTGCAGTTCTAACAATTTTTTCACAGCACAATGCTAATTTTTTAGGTTAATTCCTTATTTGCCACTGCAAAATTTTACGATCCTGGATATGCCATCCATTGTCTCACTAACATGTGGGGCTCATGTTAGTGGCATAAGGGATGTCATATCCGGGATTTGTGCCATTTGTAGTGGTATGCAAAAGATTTTCCCAAAAATGTTCTGCAGTACTTGTCAGATAAATAATTCGTTGACAGAACAAATAGGCTTACATCCCTGGTGATATGCTACATTTTTTTTTCTTGGAAGGAAGAAAGCATAACGCTTAATTGCAGTCCAGGCGTGCGTTTTGATTTTTATTAATTCATCTTTATTCTCCAATAAATATTCCACTATTTTACCTTGGCAACATATCGTATGGAAACCCCCAATTCAGTGCAAAATGGAAACCTCCATAATGGACTTCAGATGTAGCGCTAACCGTCCATATGGAGGTGGGAGTGACATGATATTAGTAGAGTGTTCGTACGTTGCAATAGAATTTTAAAAGAGACTAATACATATTAGCAAACGGGAACTAAACCATATAATAAATATCAATTTTTTTCACACATATAAACAGAAATATTAACTCCGCCTATTGCATCACCTGCTACTACTACTGCCCGGAAATTAAAATTCTGAGTTCATAGATTGTTTGCCTTTGGAAGTTGAACTTAATGCCGACTTTCCTCCCCGACATGCTGCCCATTTCCATCCATTGCTGGCTAACAAGGAAGAGGGCTACACATCGATGGTCACATTCTTCCACCCTAAACCCAAGCCACGACTCGGTTCTCACGGCCATTGGTCTCTGCAGCTGTAATATCCCGTTTGTCGTTAGTGGATGCAATAAAAATTAGAGAGGGAATTAAGAGAATTAAAAGAGAAAATTCAGAAATTGAGAGAGGAATGGGCCACGCAGCCCATAGTCAAGTGAGGGAAAAACAGGCATAGTGGCCCATAGCCCACGGGGAAACCAGACCACCAACTAAAGAAGAAGGGGGGGGGGGGGACTCTAGGGCAGCTACAGTACCTATGATACAGTACCACCGCCGTCACTGTAGCACGGCTACTGTAGCACGTCCCTTTCCTCCATGGTGGGGCCCCCTCTCCTCCGGTGCCACTCCATTGTGGTGGCCGGCTAAGAAGAAGGAAGAAGAAGGAAGGGGGAGAAGGGAAAAGGGAAGGGAGTAATCATATGTTCGGACACACACACTGCTACAAATCTTTTATAGTTGATTAAATTTTAGATCACGCCTTAATAAATGAGCAAACTGCTTAAAGGCTTTGTTATGGTTATGCTTTATGCGTTGGATTATGTGTAATAGTGATGAGTTGCATATTTTGGATACCTTCGGTTATGCTCTAGTTGATTAGCATATCTTGAATGCCTATCGATTACGCTGGATGTTGGATTATTTAATTATGATATTTGTTTTAACTGTTGGAACCTCCGATATAGTTAGCTATGCAAAAGAGGTTCTGCCGAAATTTAGAAAAAAATATCTTAGTTTTAATTTGTTGTATTGTTAGTTTAGTAGCATTCCAGGCTCATGTTGCGCTGGGGTGTTACAGTTGGTATCAGAGCGGGCTGTAGGTCTATGGTATTTGAATTATTAATCTTGATACACTATGCACAGTAGGTGGGATTGGGTTATTGCATTGCATTTACGTTTTCGTTATATCGTATTGATGATCGCTGATATGAATTTAGTATGATTACTAATTAATTGATTATTTTGGTTATGTGTGATGATGGTTGATGTTGAGAGGTTGAGGTCGTGGTTGTGGCCCTAGGCTTTACCAGGTTACACCATCGTTCGTGGTAAAAGAATAGTGCAGTGGTTTACCTCGGATATCTTAGTACAGGCGTTGATAGTGAGTATCTTTAGAAGAGTTGTTCTCTTCCCTGAACTTGAATTTGGTCAGCTCTTGTCCAGTTGTGGTTGATGAATTTCTTTTGGGATTTTTAGTTCATTGCGGTTGATGGGTTGCTTTGAGAAAGGTTGATGTGTTTCCATTTGGCTTACTTTGTCCCTTGAAGCAGTTATTGTTTTTCCAACTGTTGAGTTATTCTTGTGGCTGATGAACTTGGTTAATTGTTAAGATTGACCTTTGTATTGGAGTTTTGTCTTTCTCATTGGAAAACATGACCCATTTATTCGCTTGATGTTTTTGGATAATGAAAGTTCCCTTTTTCAAGTCTTTTAGTATGTGGAAATTTTGACTCAATGTATCTCTTTTGGAAATTTTGAGTATTGAAGTTGAATGCTTCTCTTTTATGAAAGAAAATATTAAACCCTTGGCGATGTCTTTTCTTGGTTAAGTGAGAGGTTATAATCAAAGAAATTAATGGATATGATTTGGATTATTAAGTTGGGTCGGTACCGTGGTGCATAAACGATCTTAATTGAGATCCTTGGAATTGAAGTTGATTAATTTGATATCTTTATAAAGTAATTACCTGATGGGTAGTGATTAAGAGTATATCCATATTTAAATGGATTCAGAAGGGTTACTAAAAGTATGGAACATTGATGAACTAGTTGATCACTATGGGTGATAAATTTGGTAAGCTTTTTGGGTAGATTGGATTTACAGGTCTCAATGTGTTAGTCTAACTCTTTGGGATGGTTAAGTCTAGAAGGTGTCAGATTATTGTCATAATGGCTAATAAACTTGGAGTTATCTTTATGGATATGTACTGATCATATGTAATTGCTAGGTGTAATTATTATGTATCGAAGTATGGTGTTGAGTATCCCTAAAAGGTGAACTAATGGGATGTAATTGGGATCTACATTTACATGATGCTGGAGTGGTAGGATAATAGTATGTTTTGATGAGAAGGTTGATTATTAAAATTGTTTAGTTTACTAAACCTGTTGGATTACTTGATCTCAATGGATTAATTAAACTGTGTAGGAGGGAGAGATAAGGATGTATTTGACTGTTGTTTTAGTGGATAATAATCTGGAAGTTTTCTTTATTTAGCTGCTTGATGATCCTATATTTGCTAGTGGGAATGCAAGTAGAGAAATGACCATAAATTCTTCCATGACTGAATAATCGTTAAATGTCTAGGATGACCACTAGATTAGATTGGTGTGCACTAAATTGATGTTGAGCTTTGCTAATAGGTTAATGATTGGAATTTAAGGGTGATCTATATATGTGTGTTTTACGAGGATAACCGGGGTAGCATGCCCTTTTAAAAGATGGTTTACTTCGTTAGTGTGGATTGTGTATTAGATATTCTCTTGACTAAGTTAAGTATTGCAAGCTGTTAGAAAAAAATAAAATAAGTTATTGTGTTTCTTTTAGAAAAGTTGATGATAGGATAGTAAGCTATGTTGGTTCATGCTAGGAGTGCATTATATGATGTTAGAAAGATTAACAGTATGTGGTTGCGAGAGTGATGTCGATTCCTTTAAGAGGAGAATAATTTGACTGTTTTTTTGTGATATCCCATAAACAAAAATGTTTCATGTTTTGCGGTTGTGATCATTTGGATCTCATGATTCATGTGGTAGTTGAAACTGTTCCGAGCAAAATGATGTGTTGAAAGATTTTATTGGTTCTTAAGTGGTTCATGTGGTTTGGTCTTAAGAACTTATCTTGTTCAAGCTGGAAAAGTATTGTTGTAGTCAAAGGATTGTTTTCTGAGATAAAGGAAAGAGTGTAGTAGGAGTATTTGAGGATTGGTGATAAGTTTTGTAACCTGCAATTTAATTGAAGTGTGCTTAAACTTTTTGCTTTTTCCGCGCAAGAGTTTTTGAGTTTCAATAGCAATGCCTTATTTTTATTGGTTGAGATTTGATAATCTCTTTTTTTAGGGGTATGTGCCCTCAACTGTGATCTCATCTTTTGTTTTCTAAGATCATCGCTATTGGATTATTTCTTTTGGTCTCGTGCTCACTGTGAGGAGTCACATTTTCCTGTGTACCGAAACTTGTCCTTGTTCGTCTCTTCCTTTTGGAAAAGGATCATCAGATTTGTGTTGCAAAGTATTATAAAGCATAGTCTGGCAACTGTTTGGTGGTGGTCAAGTAAATGTAGTGGTGAGATTTTGGTACCAAGTTATTGGAGGAGGATTAGAAGATGAATTAGTTTTGACCTATAACCCTTGGAGAAAATTTGATTCAAATGGATTAATTATCGTTGAAGTAAAACTGATTAGTGTTATGACTAAGTAGAACCTATGGTAAAGTGTAATCCCAGAACCTTTGTTCATGTTGGAATGTTGGGATTATCGAAAGTATGAAAATTTTGATCAATTTATTAGAGTATCACCT
The DNA here is from genome assembly GCA_036346405.1 of Phyllostachys edulis. Classification (NCBI taxonomy): domain Eukaryota; kingdom Viridiplantae; phylum Streptophyta; class Magnoliopsida; order Poales; family Poaceae; genus Phyllostachys; species Phyllostachys edulis. The sequence continues at coordinate 84,591,292 of CM070549.1, forward strand.
TTGGGTAATTTTTGCGAGGTTGTGTAGGTGATTTATGACGGTGTAATTTAATGAGAGTGGGATTAGCAAAGTGATCTAATTGTTATGGAAATTAATGAGATAGCACGGATTGTTGAGTTATTATCAGGTATGACTTGGCTTCAGTGAGTAACCATCTGGGAGTTAGAATCTCTCTAAAGATAAACTGGTCGAGAATATGTTTACATGTTGATGTTAATGATTAAGTATGTTTGGATTGTGGGAGTTTTAGACATCAAATCTGAGGATTCTTTGTCATTTACATCAGAAGTTCATTATAGGAGTCTTGGAGATTGAAATCGGGCTTGTGTCATGCTAGAACCTTATTTGCCCAATGACTTTGTGTAGAAGTAGTAGGACAAAAGCAGAGTTTGAATAGTGTGATGATCATTGATAGAATCCCTAGGGGCAGTAAATGAGTATGTGTGCTGAGAATTTTAAGTTGATTATCCTTAGCGAATTGAGGTGATGTGGTTGTGGGTGAAAATCCTTATTGAGGTGTTGGGAACCATTTGTCAAAATAATTCCTTTGGTAGAGCAGTGGACTAGAGAATCCTTTTGTGGATTAGTAGAGTCCCTCTAAATAAGTGTGGTTGTTGCTTTCGGGTTGGAGATCGTTTTGGGATTTTGGTTAAGAGGAAGTTGTTAGTGCGAGGATTTGGAAACCCATGATTTCGGGGAAGGTTTGTTTCTTAAAAGAACATATGAGAAAAGAATGATTTCTCTAGTAGAGAAGTGCTATCTTGATTCTTGTTTGAGCTGAGTCTTTATGACGGAAATCATGTACAATTTGCATTGGCGTTATGTTGGCATGGTGGTTCTTTCTGGTTCAGGAAAATAATGGAAGTGTTGATGTGGGCATTCGAATGATTTCCCTTTTGGCTTTCATGACGTTTATTCGCAATCTGCCCACTTGGAAAGTGGAAAGGTTTTTGTGATGAATCTTCGATTCTGGATTTGACTCTTTTAGTACCACGTTAGTAACGCGTGGTTGTGATGAGAGTCCTTCATTTTTTTCAGTTGGGCTATGCCGGTGAAAGAGTTTGTTTAAAGCGAGTTATGTTGTGTGTTCCTGGTTAAAGGAGGTGCTCCTTGTTAAGAAGAAGAGATCGATTGAGAAATGGGACAAGAGTTCTGTGCGTTATGTGTATGTTCTTTGCTTTGGTACCAATAGGAAGTTGGCCCAAGGTACTTTGGTTTGTTTTCGACAGTTGCAGGAATTAGAAAGTTAGCGTATCGCTAGGACCGTCTCGAGTCCATACGCATGGTACGCAACGTCTTGTATGTTCCAAAGCTGAGTGAGTGCTTGAGAGATTCAAAGTTTGAGGATTTGGTAGAGTCGATGACCGACGAGTAAGATCTTACTTTCCAATCTCGGCGAGTGCAAATTCTGGAAGAGTCAGAACGAGTTCTGAGAAATAAAACGTTGAAGTATGTCAAGGTGCTTTGGTCTCATTAGTCCGAAAAAGATGTGACATGGGAGTTAGAGTCTCACATGTGCGAGTAGCAGCCGGAGTGTTTCACATAGGGTATGTGTTAAAGATTGTTGATTTCAGTTCCTTTTGAGTAGATTGGTGAAAGTAGAATTCGGGGTTGAATTCTTTTTAGGGGGGGGGGTAGAATGTAATATCATGTTTGTCGTTAGTGGATGCAATAAAAATTAGAGAGGGAATTAAAAGAATTAAAAGAGAAAATTCAGAAATTGAGAGAGGAATGGGTCACGCAGCCCATAGTCAAGTGGGGGAAAAACAGACATAGTGGCCTATGGCCCACAGGGAAACCAAACCACCAACTAAAGAAGAAGGGGGAACCCTAGGGCAGCTACAGTACCTATGCTACAGTACAGCTGCCATCACTTAGCACGGCTACTGTAGCACATCCCTCTCCTCCATGGTGGTGCCCCCTCTCCTCCGGTGCCTCTCCATTGTGGTGGCTGGCCAAGAAGGAAGAAGAAGGAAGGGGGAGAAGGGAAAAGGGAAGGGAGAGGGATCACGTGGTCGTTATCGCATTCTTCATTGGATTCTCCAAGGGTAACCCTCGATCCTGTTCGATTAGTCGTGTAATTTCGCGATTTGGCAATGTCGGTCTTTTGATCTGTTTAGAGCAGATAGTATTGGCCGACATTTTTGGGAAGTTTAATGGAAGAATCTGTCCAGGACGCCTCCTAGATAATTGTAGGTGACGTCGATACCTTTCCGTAGAGTACTATATCATGTCGTTTGGACGAGTGGTTCAAAAGTTATGAATTTTGTAGTGCTGCTGTTCGGTAAATCTGCTATAATTCTGACAGTTATTAGTAATCAGACATAAGTGGATAGTTAAATGAATATTTGGAAGGTCTCACTATAACGAAAGATGTAGATAATTGGCTTAGATTTCCATAAAACTAAAGAACATAAAATTTGGATAATTGTACTGAAAGATATGATAGTTTTAATATCACTGTCCAAAAACCCATAGTTTTAATATCACTGTCCAGAAACCCGTTGTGAATTAGCTGTTCTGTTAATTATCTTGGTAAGGGTAGTAAATTGCCGAATATGGAATACTCACCAACTAGGTTTAGTTGGAGAATTTGATAAGATTTCCAGAAAGTCCAAGAACACCCCATTTGGATCTCTGTACTAAAAGATATGAATTTTTGATTATGACTGTCTATCGAGGGGACGGACTGCTGTTTAGGATTTTGGAATTGGGGTTGCGCGAGAGAGTGTAGCATTTTTGTAATTGCTTTTAGCTTTGTTTTGTCTAGTATTGTTATCTTAGAGTGCTTGTTAACTTAATTCAGGTAGGGGATTGGTTCCGGGGGCAACGCCCTCTTCGCGTCCTCCATTTTCGCACGGTTGAGGCAAGTACTTTGATTGATAGATTAAATGTGAATGCTTGATCATGATTGCGAGTATTTGATACATATTAGCTATGCATAGTTGTTGGAATGATATGTGTGTTAATATTGGTGAATGCTCAAAGTATGATTAAGTTCTATTCATGTATGATGTTATTGCTATTACATGTTAATGATGAATAGAGTAACTGTGCATGTGCATATTGAGATCATATTTGAGGCTTGGTCACGTGGTGACCAATCATATATATATTTTGAGGTCCCCATAATGTATATGACGGGCTTGAGGTCCCCACACTTGTGGAGTGTGGGCTTGTGTCCCCATTACTTGCGGAGTATTGGGCTCTTGGTCCCTATGCTTGCGAGCACAAGCATGGGTATGCATCGACGGTTACATACCTTGCATTACCGGTAAAATGCAAAAAGAGTTAAAGAGAAAGGTTGCATTGAGCATTGCATAAGCATATGACATGATGTGTGGTAAAGATTTGAAAATGGATGCTGATGTTATAATGGTGTGTTAAATGTCGTATTATTAGTACTTTGCTGAGTCTATGGACTCTCTCTTGCTTTGTTTGTGGTTTTTAGGTACCTCTTACAAGAACGACATGCATGGGAGGGAGTAATCATATGTTCGGACACACACACTACCACAAATCTTTTATAGTTGATTAAATTTTAGATCACGCCTTAATAAATGAGCAAACTGCTTAAAGGATTTGTTATGGTTATGCTTTATGCGTTGGATTATGTGTAATAGTGATGAGTTGCATATTTTGGATACCATTGGTTATGCTCTAGTTAATTAGCATATCTTGAATGCCTATCGATTACGCTAGATGTTGGATTGTTTAATTATGATATTTGTTTTAACTGTTGGAACCTCAGGTATAGTTAGCTATACAAAGGAGGTTCTGCCGAAATTTAGAAAAAAATGTCTTAGTTTTAATTTGTTATATTGTTAGTTTAGTAGCATTCCAGGCTCATGTTGGGCTTGGGTGTTACAGCAGCCTTCACCAGGCATATCACGGCGAGGAGGTGGGAGGCCGGGGGAGGAGGCAGTGGCGGTGTCGCGGTGGTAAGGGAGGAGGCGGTGATGCTTGCTCGGCCGACACAGAGTAGGAGGTAGCAGCATAGCAAGGGAGGATTAGGATGAAGAGGACACGGTGCAGTGAACTCGAAATGGCGGCGCGACGAGGGAAGTTCACCTTCGTCTTTACCTCTTCCTCGTGTGCCGTCATTGCCTCTCCTCCCTTCCCTGGCGCTGCGGTTTCTCCTCTAAGGTACCGTCGCCTCCTCTCCTCTCATCCTCAGTGCCTTCTCCTATCCCTGATGCTGCCTCCCCTCCCCGCTACCTCCACCTGTCGCCAACACTACCTTCCCGTGCCGCCGCCTCCTAAGCTGTCGGATCCCCTCATCTTCGTGCACGCCGCCGTTGTAACCCGCGAACTGAGTGCTGGAAGGGGTCAGGATCTTTGAGACGCGAAGCGAATGCCGGACAAGCGCATGTGGCGAGTCACAGGGCAAGACGTGAAGGAGTAGGACAACAATGAATTTTGGTGTGTGCATATGAAGAAGAAGTGGTGCAATGACGATTTGGGTGGTTGCGGAAGAAGTGGGGGTATGGATGCATTCACAAGTCACAAGGGGATAGCGGGACGAGGCCTTATCCCTGTCACATTGAGTCTACATGTTGGTGCGCCTCGATGAGGAATTTGGGAGGGGTGGGAGAGACCAACCACGTGCATGGGACAAAGGACATCGTCCCGCTACGCGGAGGTAAACTCCTTCTTTTATTAGTTAAGATTTTTTTTTTCAAAATCCCTGCAGCTCCTCATAGAATCTTGCGAAAACCCTTTCTCCCCTTAACAATCATCCCCAACCCAGAGTCTTCAGTGCTTCATACTCATCACTCACCTCACCATGCCACCTCCACTACCCCCTTCGCTGACCCTTCCCTTGCACTCCGCTTGTTGTGCTGGCCCCCTCACGGCAAGGTTATCACCGTCGGACCCATAACCCAAGCTCGTAGCCAATATTCTGTTGGAAATTAGCCCATATGAGTGAGGCCTATTTTCTATAATTCCAAAGCATGTATGGTGGAGGTGACCAATATATAAGGTGAAGTTCTTGCCACTATTTGAAACATGTGACACATGGATGAAGGTGACACGAGGAGGGCTTTGGCTAAACACACACATAGGCACACGCGCACGCATATTCATGTATTTTCGTGTGGAAAATCGCGTGACTTGTGACGCGTGACCGTGCCATGACGTGGCACGCCACTTAGCAGACCAAGTCCACCTTATTTTTGCTGAACCATGCATCTCTCTCTCTCTCTCTCTCTCTCTCTCTCTCTCTCTTTGTTTGAATGATATTCAAATGTTTGAATTTGAGACTTTATTGGGTGTTGATGACAGGCAGTTACCAATGGGTAAATGGCTAGTTAAATGTGTCAGTTATCAGTGAATAAATGATTGTTTAATCATGTCAGTTCGTAGTCTGCATCTCTATATCTTTGCCTGGAGACGTCCAGAGCATATAGCGAAGAACTACTGCCTCCATTTCTTCTTTTCTTCCTTCTGCAAACTTGTGCTATTGTATTGCGCAGTCTGAACCTCATCGACTCTTCTTCTCGGCGTGCACTGTGAAGAAGGGGAGCGGTATCTCCGAGCCATTGCTACCGTGAAGACCTGCGCGGGGGGTGCCAATAAAGTTTCTAGGCAACGCACATCTGCGCGACCGCTCGCTTCGCTGATTCATCTACATTTTTGCACTACATCGAGTATGCGTCTACGCTACTTCCTATTCTTCATCGGACCCATCAGTAAATCTTTCGTGTGACTAATTGACTTATTTATATTCTGTTATATATATATATATATATATATATATATATATATATATATATATATATATATATATATATATATATATATATATATATGAAGTACAATGAGTTACTCATTGTTGTTAATCTTGATTTATGCATCATTAGTCATTTACGGTATTTGCCTTCTATTAAAATATGAAATTAAAATATTGCCCTCATTTTCAACATTTCAGAAACCTTATTGCCAACTTTGTTGCAATACAACAATGGCTACTGGTGCTTCTGATGCTATAAAACCTGAGAGGTTTTCTTGTCAGAATTTTCGTAGATGGCAGACTAGAGCCATGTTCAGGCTCATGTCTTTAGGACTGTGGTGGGTAATCCACCCGCAGTATCCATTTATGATTGACCACTTTATGCAGTTCGATAATGCAAACAACACTGCTCTTGGCTACATTCTGGCCATTATGGCAGATCAGCTCTACGATGTGTATATGGACTATAAGTCTGCCACAAAGTTGTGGGATGTACTAGAGCACCAATATGTAGAGACAGGGGCAGGTCGCTGGCTCTACATGTGTGAGCAATTCTTCAACTTTAGCATGGATGAGGCTAAGTCCATAGTTGGACAAGCTTATGATCTCCAGCTATTGGTTGGTGAGATTGCGCACCTGGGCTATGTGTTGCCTCCTAAGTTTGTAGTTGCGGGCATTGTTGTAAAACTTCCTGTTTCTTGGCAGGATTTTGCCACTAGCTTGAAACACAAGAAGAAAGAGATTTCCGTTGAAGATCTCATTGCTGCCCTCCATGTGGAAGAAAAGGCAAGAGCAAAAGATGCACCCAGCACTTTTAGTCAGAGCAATGTAAGTTTCATAGAGAAAAAGACTGTTGCAAAGGAGTACAAATCCAACAAACCGAACAAGACAACTATCTTTAAGAAGAAAACTGAGAAAAAGGATTTGAGAAACATCACTTGCTTTGTGTGGGAAAAGACAGTCATATGGCAAAGGACTGTCGCTTTCGCAAGAGCAGAGATGGTGAATAGCCAAAGAAGAAGGTTGTCAACGTGATCATAGGCGAGGCCTCGACTTCAGGAGGGTATGGTCATTCTCTTGTTGTTTTTTTAGCATGTCAATCCACTGATTGGTGGGTTGATACTGGTTCTAATGTTTACGTATGTTATGATATTTCTTTATTTTCTTCTTACCATGCAGTAGAAACCATTCGGTTTATTTGCTTGCTCAAGCTTAACTTGGAACTTTGGAAATATTGGAGGTTTAACTTGAACTAATTAAACCTCAACTAAGTCAAGTTGGTTGTTGCTCTCTGTTGGTTAAAGTTCTTTGGTGTTCCTTGGCTTTTGTTTTTCTTTCCTTGTTTCCTTTGTGTGCCTTTAGGCCTAGCTTCTCTTTTCCAGGACCTCTTCTGTGTTTGGACCTCCCACTCTCAGTCCAAACCTCCCTTGTGATTATTTTAACCGCTGAGACCTCCTTTGCGTTTATCATAATCGTTGGGACCTCCCTCGCGTCCATTCGAGCCTTCCGCTTGATCCAGACCTTTATCGCTTTCGTATCATCCGATCTGTGTTGGACAGCCCAATTGCTTTGCCCCGTTCGATCGAGATCTGACGGCCCCAGCCTTCTCCGTGTTTTCCTCACTATCGCTCCGCACGCTTGGTTTTGATCTGACTGTCAGGACCACCCTTGGTTTTGATCTGACCGTCAGGACCTCCCTTGTTTAGATCTGGACCGTTGAGACCTCCCCTTTGGAGATCTTAACCGTCAGGACCTCCCTTGTTTAGATCTGGACCGTTAAGACCTCCCCTTTGGAGATCTTAACCGTCAGGACCTCTCTTGTTTAGATCTTGACCGTTGAGACCTCCCCTTTGGATATCTTAACCGTCAGGACCCCCCCTTGTTTAGATCTTGACCGTTGAGACCTCCCCTTTGGAGATCTTAACCGTCAGGACCTCCCTTGTTTAGATCTTGGCCGTTGAGACCTCTCCTTTGGAGATCTTGACCGTCAGGACATCCCTTGTTTAGATCTTGATCGTTGAGACCTCCCCTTTGGAGATCTTGACTGTCAGGACATCCCTTGTTTAGATCTTGATCGTTGAGACCTCCCCTTTGGAGATCTTGACCGTTAGGACCTCCCTTGTTTAGATCTTGACCGTTGAGACCTCCCCTTTGGAGACTTTGACCGTCAGGACCTCCCTTGTTTAGATTTTGACCGTTGAGACCTCCCCTTTGGAGATCTTAACCGTTAGGATCTCCCCTTGTTAGATTTTGACCGTCAGGACCTCCCCTTGTTAGATCTTGACCGTTGAGACCTCTTTTCGTTTGGATCTAAGGGTCCAGACCTCCTCTCCTTGGGACCTCCCCATCCTTGTGGTCTTTTTGTAAAGACCACCTCCTCGTGGTCTTTTTGCAAAGATCACCCTTGCTGGTCGCGACGTTATCCTTGGTCGCGACCTCCTCCTTTTTGTCGTTTTGCTACGACCCCCTCTCTTTTGTCATTTTGCTGTGACCTCCTTTGGTCAGGATCTCCTCGTGGTCTTTTTGCAAAGACCACCTTTGCGGTCACGACCTCCCCTTGGTTTTGACTAGTCCCACTCGCCAGTCCCCTACTCACCTTTTTCCCACCACTTCACTTCTGGCGCAGTCTGCAGCGCATTAAATGCTGCTTTGTCACTTTGAACGTGGATGTGTCACATTAAATGCTGCTTCCACTATAATCATTTCTCCTCTTGCCTCTTTTTCCTACCTGCCCCTCTGACCATTCCTCACTTTTCAGCAGTACTTCATCATGGCTTTCGGCGCTACATCTTGTAGCCCAATTTATCTTTCCTTCCCCTATAAATAAAGCTCTAGGGAGCTCCTTTTGACCTCCTTTTCTCCCTCAGCTTCCCAACACCACCCTTTCTTCCTCTTGCTCGTTTTTCTCCGTGCTTCGATTTCGCCTGAGTGATTGGAGCTGTGTCCTCTTCAACAGCTTCGCCATCAAGGGAGCTAGTTGAAGTCTATGTTGTCTTCGTCCTCCTCACCGTTGAAGGGCCCTGTTGGAGATTCGCGTTGCCTTCGATCTCCGTTGGAGTTCTTCCGCGACCTCCTCCAGCGTCTCGCCTTGTTTCGGTGAGATTCCTCATTCTATTTCTTGTTTCGCTTGGACTTCTTTTGTCAAGATCTCTCTCGCTCTTGGGTCAAGACCTTCCTCTCGATCTTGACCACCTCCTGGTCTTTTTGCAAAGACCACCCTCTCGACTCTTTTGCGAAGACCACCTTGGCGGTCCTTGCTGGTCTTTTTGTAAAGACCACCCTCTTTCAGGTTGGACCTCCCCTCTCGCTGAGACCTCTTGCTTTTCTAGTTTTTGCTTGAGATTTGCTTAAGTTCTTTTGAGTCTTTTAAGTTCTTTTGTCGAGAGTTGTCTTGTTTATTTGGTTCTTTGCGTACGTGTAGATCCCGAGCTCGAGGAGTACTTGGACCCGGCAGTCTCTACCGAAGGCTCACCCCTGCTCAACGAAGGCAAGTCGTAGACCTTTGATCATGTTGAACCCAATATTTCTAAAATATGTTGTTTTACATTATCATGCATGGCTACTTTTATAAGAAATGTTTTGGGCAGTAGCTATATCCCACTTGACATTATGCCTCCTTGGATGATTGTACTCATCATGTTGACATGATCCCCTTGGACAACTTAGAATGGATAATTCTAGTTGGTATCGTTTGATATTGCCAACATGGGACCGTATGTTTATGCTTAGCCATTGCTTTAGAACCGTGGGTCTTGAGAATCATGCTTCATCATTAATAATCCTGACTAATTGAACTATGGAACTGTGGTTGGTGCCACTATTGAGCAGATGTGGTGCTGATGTCGCAGCTGTATTGATTGTGGTGCGATGCCACTCTTGCTAAAATTTGATGCACCAAGACCAGGGTGGTCTTTGGCCGGGTTGAACCTAAAATATTTTCACACTCGGGCAAGTGATCGTGCAGTAAAGGGGGTGCCATGCGCACATTGGGATGACGTTGTCTTGCATGAGTGGATTAAGGACTTAACTTTGTAATCCATTTGGACCAGGTATTACCGAGCAACCACAAGACCACTTTATGGGGGTGATCTGGGCCAAATAATTAGCAATGGTTTGGTCTGGTTCTGTTGTGGTGGAAGTGTGTGCTGACTCACACTTGGCGCAAGAGGGGGCACACATCTGGGGGGTTTGCAGCCCAACGGAAGCGAAACCTTAGCGGGCAGAACCAAGCCAGATCAGAGCTTTGTAAAGGTGTTGTCACGCTCTCTAGACAGCTCACCTTCAAAAGTGAGCAATGGTTCCGGCGGGAACCCGACCCGCTAGAGAGGTCGTGAATTGTGGGTAAAGTTGTACACCTCTCTAGAGTGAAAAATCTATTCAAATAGCCAAGTCCTTGGTCATGGACATTGCCTGGTGAAATTGCGCAAGGGGTAGACTTTTATAAAATTTGTGGTCCACGGTTGTCCGTGGATATCGGCAAGTGTTCTGGGTGGCTCCGAATGCTCGTGATGTCCATGGTTGGTCGTGGTGCTCTTTTGAACCCTAGGGTGGTCCAAGATGCTCCTGAGTGGGTGCTCAGAGGAGGTCTTGGAGCCCTAGGGAGGTCTTTGGGAGCTCTAGAGTGGGTGCTCCAGAGTGGTCGTGGGAGTGGTCACGGCCATGGGTGCGACCAGACCTCCCACGAGTGGTTTTTGGAAGTGAGTTGGTGCTCATCTCCCTCCTTTTCAAACAAATGTATCTATGTATTATGCTTTTAACTTGAGCTTTTCAATCTACTTATGCTATTTATTGTTAAATCTTGCTTTTTGCAAGCTAACCTTACAGCTCTCCTTGGCCAAGCCATTGCATGAATATTATGTGCATAATTGTTCTCTGCAATTTGTTGAGTACGTTCAAACGTACTCATGGCTTTAAGCCCACTGTTTGAGCAGTGGCGGAAGAAGATCAAGGGTGCTCAGACCTCTTCGAGGAGGAGTTCTTTGATGACCCAGCGTGCTAGGACGTCCTCCACTCGACAGCCTGTGGGCTTGCCGGATGGCTCCTTGCGTTATGTGTTCTGCTGTAAAGGTTTCCTTTTGTTGGTTTTTGTAAGCCCTAGCTGGCAACCTCTGTAAGCAACCTTGACCATAAGGTCTTTGTTTAATATATGTTAATTTATCTACTTCATCTTTTGTCCAGTACCGTGTGGTTGTGATTACAACTTGGGAGTTCTGTGCGAGCTAGCTCTTGTTCCTGGGACTAGCTCAGTGCACAAAGGCTAGACCTCCAGGAGGTCTTTGAGATCCCCTAGGAGGTCCTGGTGGACCTCCTCTCAAGACATACTTGAAGGACCTCCCAGACCTCTGGGCGATCCTACCGGACCTCCCTAAGAGGTCAAGGGAGACCTTTCCGGGTGTATCTCGAGAGGGGCCTCACAGTAGATATGGTGCTTCCCCGACCAGGGTATCTCCGATTGTGAGTTTCCCAACCACATGTTCCCTTATTGGGCGTTTGTAGCCAGGTCCTCCCCAAGTGGAGTTTCTCAAACCTCTTCAAGTTGCACAGTTCTCCCACTTGCTCTTCTCGAGAGAAACTCTTTCTCTAGAAAGACACCATTTCGAGCGACAAATACTTTGCCCTCTTCTCGGTTGTAGAAGTAATATCCTTTAGTTTCCCTAGGATATCCTATAAAGAAGCATTTATCTGACTTGGATGTAAGTTTATCAGACGTCAAATGTTTAACATAGACATCACATCCCCAAATCTTTAGAAAGACAAACTAGGACTCTTCCTAGTCTACATCTCATATGGTGTCTTATCCACTGATTTAGATGGTACCCTATTTAAAGTGAAAGCGGCAGTTTCTAGAGCGTAACCCCAAAAAGATAATGGCAGATCCGATTGTCTCATCATCGACCGGACCATGTCCAACAAGGTCTCATTACGCCACTCGAACACCCCATTCCACTATATAGTGCTCGGTGGTGTAAGCTATGGGACAATTCCACATTGCTTCAAATGATCACCAAATTCATGGCTAAAATATTCACCTCCACGATCAGATCACAAAATTTTGATTGTCTTGCTAAGTTGATTTTGTACCTCATTTTGGAACTCCTTGAACTTTTCAAAGGATTCCGACTTATGCCTCATTAAGTAGATATATCCATATCTACTAAAGTCATCGGTGAAAGTAATGAAGTACTAAAAACCACCTCTAGCTGTCGTGCTCATTGGCTCACACACATCTGTATGTACGAGTGCCAGCAAGTTAGATGCCCTCTCAGTTCATCCAGTGAAAGGCGCCTTGGTCATCTTTCCAAGTAGACAAGATTCACATGTTTCAAATGATTAAAAATTGAATGAGTTTAGAAGTCCATCATCATGGAGCCTCTTCATACGTTTCTCACTTATGTGACCCAAACGACAATGCTAAATAAAAGTGAAATTTGTATCATTAGGCCGAAGCCTCTTCGCATTAATATTATAGGTAGGTGCATCATCAAGATTTAAAATAAACAACCCATTCATAACAGGAGCATAGCCGTAAAACATTTTACTCAAAAATATAGAACAACCTTGTCCTCAATAATGAACTTATAACCCTCTGCCAACAACATGAGGTAGAGATAATGTTTCTACTCATAGCTGGAACACAATAACAATTATTTAATTCCATAACAAATCCTAAAGGCAAATGTAATGGCAAGGTCCCGACAGCTAATGCAACAACCCTTGCTTTATTCCTAACACGAAGATCCATCTCACCTCTTGCAACGCTCCTACACCTTGTTAAACTTTGCATCGAATTTCAAATATGAACAACCGATCCAGTATCAAATACCCAAGAGTTAATGGAAGAATTGGCAAGAAAAACATTTATAACGTTAATACCTGAAGTGGAAGGCTTAATCCCATCATTCTTTTTCAAATCAGCCAGGTATTTCTTGTAGTTCCTCTTCCAATGGCCTCGCTCTTTGCAGTAAAAGTATTCATTCTCTGAAGTCGGGCCGAACTTAGTCTTGGGCTTAGGCTTGTTAGTATGGCTCTCATCCAAAGCTTTAGCCTTGCCCTTTCCTTTGACCCAAGTCTTAGCCTTCGTCTTGAAGCTTGTACTCTTTTGCACCATCATCACATGACTATTGCTTTTCTTAATGCTATCCTCTGTAGTCTTGAGCATCATATGCTGCTCGGTGAGATTCTTGTCTAAGCCATTCATATGGAAGTTCAGAATGAATTGCCCATAGCTTGTAGAAAGCGACGCAAGAATCAAGTCAGTAGCCAACTCTTGGCTAAGGGGAAAACCAAGTTTTTCCAAGCTCTATGTGTAAAGAACTATCTTGATCACATGAGGGCTCACTGGACTACCCTCAGCTAGCTTACACCCAAACAAATTCTTCGAGATCTCATATCTCTCAGTTCTTTCTTGTGTCTTAAACATGCCTTTGAGCGTCACGATCATATCGTAGGCCTCTATGTTCTCAAACAGCTTCTGAAGGTCCGAGTACATGGTAGCAAGCATGAGATAGCTAACATCAAGGGACTCATTACATGCCTTTTTATAGGCGTTTTTAAGAGCAGCAGTAGTATTTTCTGGAATTGGTTCCTCTAGAACATCTTCCCTTTTATCTTGCCTAAGAACAATTCTTAGGTTGCGGGACTAATCCACAAAATTTGTTCCATTCAGTTTTTCTTTATCAAGTATCGAACGTAAAGTAAAACAGGAGGTAGGTACAATAATTAGTGCCATGATCTACAACATAAAATATGCAAAAACTAAGGCATATGTTCAAGAAAAGTAACTTCTATTAAACAATTTAATAAAAATACTCCCACTAAATTCTATATCCCTCTTATGACATTTAGTGATTCAAGACCCACAATCAGTTAATCTACTAGTGAGTTTTGGCATCACTGCTAGAAGATTAGTGAAATTGGTAGAATTTTTTTTAAAAATAATCTATTTTTTATTAGAAATTACAAAAATATTCAGCGTTCTTTTTTTAACAGAAATATCCGCTCTGCAGCCGAGCGATTGGATTGGACCCGATCGCTTGACTATTAAGTGGTGAAGTGCTATCAGCATAACCGTTGGGCGAAGCACTTGATCGCCCGACAGATTGGTGGCAGGATCACGTCGCTCAGCAAGTAAAGGCGGAGAGGCCCCTCTGTTTTTGTAATTAATTAGTGATTTAGCAAATCTGATTGTATGATGTTATTTATTTTCAAAATAATAGTGTTGTGACGATGTTGGTTGGTATGTTTGTTATTTTTAGTAGAATATCAACGGTACGAAATTTATGAGACTCGCAATAACATTTTGTGATCATCGTATATTGTTGTAGTGCACAAAATTTTTGTAGAATTTTGGGAGAACGATTGAGATAGTGATGAGTTGTAAGTACAAAGGTAAGTGATATTATGATGTGCCAGGGATATGATTGAACGGGCTGAGAACGCTCGTTGTGATTATGAAGATGCCTTAAAACATGGAGGATTCGACGTTGGTGCGAATGGTTCTTTATGGGATTGCACTAGAAGAGGCATACTTGCAATGTAGGCTTGCTTTGATGGCTTAGCGAATACACAGAACCAAAACTACATTAGAGTCCGTGGACAGAAGCACGTTACACATAGTCACATGGCATGATGGTTGACTAATTGCTTTAGTCATGCTCACTACTACTAGGGTACATCTGCGACACAAGCATCCGGACCATGTAAGTCTACATGCCTTTAGGGGATAGTAAACAATATGGGGGTAGGACGGGGACTACTACGTAATGACTGACCTCTGCGTGGACCGGGGCCATTTCCTTCCTTGGTAGCTCGGCGTTGAACTCTCGCCGGCCTTCCCTTCCCTTGTCACGGGGATTTGCCCACGTCGGTGGTATGTCAAGTCGTCCATGTCCTGCGATTCCATGATGTAAGTGCATTGTATAGTAAGAATCGTAAGAAGGATGTAAATTCTTCATAACTCACGTCGTGGATCGGATTACGCCGAGGCGGCCGGATCTGTTGTGTGGCGGGCTCACCGCATGAGCCTTTCCTTGCCCTTGTCGCGGGATCGCCCGTGTCGGGAAATTTGGTATGTCGAAGTCATCCATGTCCTGCGATTCCATGATGTAAGTGCACCGTATAGTGAGAATCGTAAGAAGGATGTAAATTGTTCATAACTCACGTCATCCATACGGATTACGCCCGGGCGACCGGATACGCTGTGGCGGCCGGGCTCATCCGCATGAGCCTTTCCCTTGCCCTTGTCGCGGGACTGTCCACGTCGGGCTGGTATGTCGAAGTCGTCCATGTCCTGCGATTTCATATGTAAGGGCACCGTATAGTGAAAATCGTAAGAAGGATGTAAATTTTTGATAACTCACGTCGTCCATACGGATTACGCCTGGGCGACCGGATCTGTTGTGTGGCCGGGCTCACCCGCATGAGCCTTTCCTTGCCCTTGTCGCGGAATTTGCCCACGTCGGTGGTATGTCGAAGTCGTCCATGTCCTGCGATTTTATATGTAAGGGCACCGTATAGTGAAAATCGTAAGAAGGATGTAAATTTTGATAACTCACGTCGTCCATACGGATTCGCCGGCGACCGGATATCTTTATGTGGCCGGGCTCACCGCATGAGCCTTTCCCTTGCCCTTGTCGCGGAATCGCCCACGTCAATTTGGTATGTCGAAGTCGTCCATGTCCTGCGATTTCATATGTAAGGACACCGTATAGTGAAAATCGTAAGAAGGATGTAAATTTTTGATAACTCACGTTGTGTAGTGTTGGGTTTGGTTCAACCCCCTTTTATAAGCCCCATGGTTGGCATGGTGTGGTTAATTTCATGCAGAGTATAGAGTCCTGTCTTTTAATTCTGAAAAGCTGAGGAGGTAGAGTGTTGTCATGTCGGTCTGGAAAGCTGGCAAGGCATAGTGTTGTCACGTATTACTTTGCAGTGAGAAGTCATGTCTTGCTTTGCAGAGTGTTGTCTTATCGGACTGAAAAGCTGGCGAGGCAGAGTGTTGTCACGTCTTTCCTTGCGGAGTCTTGTCCCGTGTGGTCTTGTCATTGCATAAAAGTTGCCGGCCCGTCTGGTCTTGTCCTTTGCGTAAAAGTGCCCCTGTGGTCTTGTCATTGCGCAAAAGTTGTCGGCCCGTTTGGTCTTGTCACTGCGCAAGGCTGCCCCCATTTTGTCTTGTCATCTGCTAAACCTGCCTGCGTTTGGTCTGTCTATAAAATGCTTTGTTAGCCTCCCATGGGCTATAAAATGCTGCCCACGCTCTGAAATTAGGACCACTCGACCCTTGAAACCGTAGGAAGAAGAACCTTCTCCATCTTATAGTAACAAAGCGATGGCGAGCGCCCGAGGACCAGATCCAGCGGGGTTGCGAAGCCGAACCTTCATGTCGAAAGGAGGAGGACTTGGCCTAACTACCGGTTGATGCGGCGTGCTCAACCGGTATGGCGAAATCACGGACAGGGAGGACGCGATCGTGCAGTCATAAACGCCCTTTCGATGGTGGGCGGCGTTTCTTCCGATGCCCATACTGGGGTAAATAGTTTTATTCATATTCTTGCTAATACATCCTCCGTACTAACCGTCCCTTATAGCGGATGGCGAAATGCAACTTCACCATTGGATCGACCCTCCCCATGAAGGACATCTTTGTGAGGTACTTGGATGTATTGTGGAACCGAATCTTTGATTTGGGCGCAAATTAACGATCTCAAGGAGCAAAATGATGACCTCCGCCATGCAGATCTGGCGTGAGAGGGGCAATGAGGAGGTCGTGAACATAGGAAGTTCCTATGATCCCACATCTTCTTCTTGTGCCAACCCTAGTCTGCATATGTGCGTGCCACTACAATGCCAACCACGTCAGGCGTCCAAGCGGAGAACACTCTATGTGGCTAGCGAGAGGCACCTTCTACAATTAGGCACAGGCGGAGAAGCTTGTCGTCGGTAGTCTCCCTTATGTATGCACTTATGTTCAATCTCCTAACGCATGTAACTAAATGGTGGACGCGTTATTGCGGTTGCCTTTTATCGAGTTGACATGTTGCATCGATGTGTCGTGTGCTGTAAGTTATATGCATCGAACAAACTCATTCACGGGTAGGTAATGTTACTGGTTTATTCTCATTCATGACGGACTACGATGCATAAGTAAAGAGTGGACATTACATTTCATTACAAATAAACTTCTACTTGGCAACAACAAGAAATAATAGAAGAAAGACCACAAAACTAACTAGCTTAACTAATTTCTTAAGCATGTTCTCAACTCTTTCCATCCTTTCATCCAGTCTTTTAAGTCTATTATCTTCGTTCTGCGTTGGTGGCTCGGAGGGTCGAGTCATTGGACGAAATGCAGCAATACCACGAGAGTCATCTTGCAAGGCAGCAATTTGCAGTGCAATATCTTGAAGCACTAGGACAACTTCGTCAGCCCACTGCCAAAACCGACATGTTGTGCTCTGAAAAATAATTGCAGCTTCAAGTGAAAGAAAAACAACATGATGTTTCGAATGAAATTGATTGGGGGTGATTAGGCGCAAGTTACCGTAAGATTTGAACACCTCATGAATACTTGAGATGGATTCGTTGGCGTATGTGAGGTAAACACATTCACGGGATCACTGCAGCGAGGGCAAACTAGCTGCTGCCACAGTGATTGTAATTGTCTGCTCACTCGAAAGTTAGATGATGTCGAAGACATCCTGTCTAACAATGGAAGAAAGGAGAAGAGGAAATGAAGAGTGAGGTGAATGGCAGCCAAAACATCCATATATAGCATGCAGCTGAATTGCAATTGGGTTGAAGGAAATTAGCGTCCATGACTACTACGTGCAGGAGGAATCGTGTGGCGGCGTTGAAGGAAATTCAGCGTCCGCGAGCTACAGGCCCGAGGAGGAATCGTGTGGCGACATTGAAGAAATTCGGCGTCGCGATGTAGTCTCCCTTACATACACAATTACAGTTCAATCTCGTAGCATGTAAGTAAATGGTGGGCCAGCGTCATTGCGGTTGTCATTTATCGAGTTGATGTTGCATCGAGGTGTCGTGTGCATTAAGCTATAGGCGTCTATATGCATTGAACAAGCATGCATTATATGAGCAGTACACACAAGAAGCATAAAAGTATTACGGGCATCATATATTAAGTGCAAAATGTACGGCTAGTGTAGTCGGATGCCCCTACTAGCCCCCAACCGCACCCCAACATCCCCTCCTGCGTCCCCGCCCCCTCCACCTCCGTGTCCTCCCCACGGGCTCGCTTGGGTGCCCTCCCTGCTTGTTGGGTGTCGGGGCCTCGGCCGAGAGGGAAAAACGGTCGAGAGCCACGATCGGCGAGGACCGAGAGGCGAAGGGTGGACAACCTGGAGTCTTTGTGTGGGTACTAGCGCACCGAGAGGCTGTGACCAGACCAGAACCTCGGTGGGTGTGGGGTGAGGTGTGGGTGAGTCTTTGGGTCGTCGTCCACCAAGAACTCCTCGGCGTCCACGTCACTGAGTAGGCCCCTCCATCATAGGGCAATGTACACGCTGACAAACTATTGTTAGTTCATAAAAGGCGTGATGCGTCTTGACAAAGCGAGACGTGACATACCCTCGGCTAGTGCCATGGCGCATGCGAAGGAGTCCACAGCGAAGTGTGGCACGTCGTACGCGCCCTGCGACGCTGCCGGTGTACGGGGTCTAGTCGAGCATCCGGCCTCGTTAGGGCGCGTCGGTGTCGGACGTGGTCTGGTTGAGCATCCGGCCTCGTCAGGGCGCGTCAGTGTCGAACATGGTCTGGCTGACCCTCCCGCCTACTAGGCTGCTGTCGGACGGGCCGGCGCGGACGGACGTACGGACTGTGGAGCTGGCCTGAGCGTCTCAACCTCCGGTAGCCTAGTGCACGACAACAGGCCGAAAATACGTGTGGCTTGCTGTGCCACACGACGAATAACATGGGCTGTGTCCTCGCGTGTGCCCTCCACACCATCCATGAACCTCTGAAGCCAGGAGCGGCAGTCCGTCGTAATCTCAGGAGCCGTGCTCGCCTACATCGAAAACAAAACACGGTGAAAACTGTAAAGGCGTATGCCTGGCGAAGTTTTCGAAGTCGGATGTAACGTGCAGCGTGGTGCATGTCTGCGCTAAATGCACGAGTGCGTGTCGATCGGTCTTAGGGAGGCGTGGTGCGGGCTCGTTTGCGGCAAGCAGCAGGCACGATGCGTGTCGAGGCGTACCAACAAATATACTCGTCGTAGGTCCTGTGGTCGTAAGGGGTGTCCTCTTGCACACGATCCTGTAGCGTGCCCTCCCACTGCCCTACCCACGAGTCCATCCTACTCGCCCAGTTCGTGCCGCGACGGATTCCCTTCCTACTGAACCTGCAAGACATAACATGTAGTTAGAAGTCGTGCGAAGAGACAACGGCACAAACAACACATGTATTGATTACTCACCCGCCACGTTGCCGGGCACTAGGCGCCTAGCGATGCTGGAACCTCTGCCGTAAGCTGAAGCTGGCGCATCACACGATGCGCCCGTAATCCTCGGCGAAGGCGTCGAAGACAAGCGCCTGGCAGGTCGACCCGATAGTCGGTCTCGCGAGCACGGCGAGGACGGCCCGTGGGGGGCGGGCGCAAGTACCTCCTAAAGCGAGTATGGCTCTAACGAGCGTCATCCGCCGTGAGCGGTCGAATCGCTCCACAAATGGCTCAGACGCCGTGTCACCTGCGTCGCATGGCCCGACTGTAAAGAACACAACATATTAGATGGAGCGATCGGTAATATGAAGAAATTAGTTGCGGGAAAGAGTACGTACCCGTCGCCAGCACCAAAGAGAGCCCATTATCGGCCAGTCCACCTCGTCTGCGTTGTACATCTCCAGCCCGTACAGAGCGCTGTCGTCCATCAAGGGCCGTCCGAGGCTAAAGCGCTCGAACGACCACAACTGCAGTAGGAGAGGACACCCCGTGAGGATGGAGTTGACCTCGACACAAGCACGCGTCGCACAAGCCGCGATAGGTGGCGGCAAATGCGGCGAACCCGGTGATCTGGGGGCCTCCCGTCTGCGATAGCCTGGCGTCGTGATGAGCCTCGCGTCGGCGGTGTCGCCGTGGCTGGCGGTGAAAAGACGCAACCAAACAACCACAACAAATGCGCCTCGGTGGTGTGACACCGCTGGTCGTCATGGCGAGGTCCATCCGCTCGACACATGCACAAGGAAAAAGCTAGTCGGACCGTAGTAATGCGGAAAGGAGAGCACCGCACTTCAATGCAAGCGGCGTCGAACACGTACGCGGAACTGCGACAACCACCGCAAGGGCGGGCCATGCCTCTGTGCCTCGGGAAGACGTAGTACCCACCGCGACCGCGGCGGAAGGACTCCTTGAAACCGGCGAAGGTCCTCACGCCCGATCGTCCAGGAGACTCTGCAGAGGCGGCACCTCCGCGATAGGGAGGCCAAGCGAGGTGAAGGCGTCTGTAGGGTAGGGCCATCTCCCGAATGGGAGATGGAAAGTGTGAGTCTCCGTGCCGCCACCGGTTCTATTTGTCGGCGAGGGAAGCGGTCGAGCGGAAGCGTCGTGACCGCCCGGCCGGCTGGGCGTCTCGACATCGCCGACCATGGTCTTTGTCGGCTCGTCCTCATTCGTGGCTTGCACCATCGGGCGATAGGTAGTAGACGGCGGTGAGCCTCTGAAGTAACAAAATGTTAGTCTGAAAGATGCATTATGGCGAGAAGATAGTGTTGACATATACTAACCTCTTTGTCGGCGTGGGTCCAGCCTCGAGCCACGAGGTGTCGCGCGCGGATCACCCCCAAAACGATCGCGTCGGCGGCGCCGCGGGATGCGGGACACGATGCGATGCGCGATGTAGCCGGTCGATGTGCTCCTCCAGGAGGCCGAAACTCCAGTCCGATCCGTGAGCCATACCTGCAACACAACTTCAAGTTAGCAAATACGTGGGAATGAAAAATTGAATGTAAAGAATAGTACATTTAACTTCCAAACAAACAAATAAAAAAGTACTACCTAGTAGGACAGTTTTCCGAAAGTAATAAAAAAGGGATAGTACTATAGCACTTACATAAACATTACGTGCAACGTACGATACATGTGTTACGACATTACGTACATGAAATAAAAATTGGGTAGTACGGAAGCGGTTACATGAAAAATACAAAATCTGATGACAATCTACACCGATTTTATCGCACACCTTGCAAGAAGTGCTACGCGCAAACCATGGCAATGCCTACTCCTCAAGCGGTGCCTTGCATGTTACGTTTGTGTGGTCCTCTGCCGCGATGCCATAGCGTCTACCCAATGCCCCGCTTAGCCGTCCATATCATTGGTAATACGACGAATCTGCCGACAACCCTTGCCACCCTTCAGCATGTCAATATCTGGAATCTAGATCCTCTTTGCAATATGCAAGGTGGCGAAGTTACCCACAACCCTAAAGCCCCTAAGCTCGCCAGTCCATGCCTGCACCAACCTCTCCTTCAAGAAGTACTCGGACACAAAGTTCAAAGGGTCCATGCGCATAGTCCCGCATGCGGCGAGCACATGAGAGCATGGCTTGTGTAAGAGCTTCGGTTTGTTGCACATACAGCTAGGCATACCTCGTGGGTGATAAGAGAACGAGCCGTCCCAAATCCGGCTCTATCCCGGAGGAACACGTCAAAGCGATGCTCCATATTGCCCATCGTGTACACCGTGTGCGGCGGCCCTTCTCATCTTCGCTGCATGTATGCCATAATCTTGAGCGATCACGGTGTTTGAGGGTTGGTGGCATGAAGTGCGGCATTTGCATGCCTCTCCTTGAAATACCCGATTGTGTTATGCGAGAACACCTTCCACGATGGCGGCGAGGCGACAACGAAGGCCCTAAGAACCCGATTGTACACCTCCGCAAGGTTAGTAGTCATTATGCCGTACCTTGCCTGTCGTGTCGTCTGGCGAGACCACTTGTCCAGCGGCTCGGTCTCGATCGATGGGAGAAGCACTCGATGTTCCTCGAGGTCCTCCGCCTCGGACGATGGAGTTGAGCGCTCTCCCTGGTTCCTCGCGTCCACGTGTTTCTCTTTGTGTTCATCGGCGGCGCCCATAAGCGTCAAATTTGCGTGGCTGGTTACGCATAGCCAGACCTCTTGAATAGCTTCACCAAGGGTTGCTTGGGAACCGGAAGAAGTTGGCCCCAAGTGGCGAATACACCATCTACTCCTCATATCCGGCCAAGAAGCGGCTCATCCGGGTCTTCTGAAGTGTTTTATGGCCTTTAGCATCCCGGCGTGGCGATCATGGATTACGCACACACCAGGACGAGCTCGAACAACTCCCACCCTCAGATGTCAAAGGAACCACAACTAACTGTCGAAATTCTCACCTTCAACAAATGCGATGGCTAATGGTAGAATTTGATTGTTCCCGTCAACGCATATGGCGGTAAGGATCTGCCCCTTGTATTTCCCGATCAAAAAGGTCCCGTCCACTGAGATCACGGGCAGCATATGCCTAAAAGCCTCGATCACGAGGGACCGAAGGCTCTGAAGGCCCTATGCAATATCAAAAAACCTCGCGGAATTTTAGATGGCATGTCCTCTCTGAAGATGTCGTGCCAGATTTCTCTCTGCAAAGACACTGAAGCATACGAGGAAGGTTGTCGTACGCCGCCTCAAAAGATCCAAACTGTCTTTCCAAAGCCTTCTGCTTCTCACGCCATGCCTTCGCGTAGCTGATCTTGTACTTGAATTTCTTCTCAATAGCCACCATAATGTGCTTGGCCTCCAGATCCTTCTTCTCCACTATCTCTCCATACATCAAATTGGCTATGAAGGTCAACGTTAGGTTACGATGTCCGCACAAAACACTACGAGCATGCAGAATGCGGCTCCACCTTGAGACAATCCGGTGAGTCTCATACTTGGTCTATGTCGTGCACTCGCCAGGACAACCGGCTGCTTTCGTATTTCACGTGTCTTGCTCTTGGCTAGATTTGATGACCAAAGCGTCCATTTGCATAGACATAGCCCACGGCTTAATGGCATCCTGCTGGGATGTCTTATCAGCAAACATTGAGTGCAACCGAACCTCCGTGGCATGGTACTCCCACGGCGATTCGTGCTCGTCATGCGTAGATAGACCCTCAGCGTCCAATCTATTCCATTCCCGGGGGATGGGAGCTCCGTCCTCATCGGAATTGTCCTCGTCGTCTTCTTGTAAAGCTTCGTCTTCAGCCAAGGCCATCCGGTCATCGCTTTCCATTTGATGCAATATGTAATCCCTATGCTCTCCTTCATCAGCCTGTCCTGTAGGCTCACCATGCGGTGACCGATCTTCCTCTCCTCTATCTACCGCGTCGAGCTGATCACAAGCAACATTCTCTGAACTCTTCGTAACACAGCCCTCCGGGTCTTCTTCTTCACCAACATCTTTGGGCACCGGAATCTTTCGCACCACCGGATGATATCCGTGGGGCCCCTGCACTTCTTTTGGGCATGGTTGCACAAGTATCACATACTCATATCCACGGCGACGACATCCTTCTATAAAGGCCTTCCACACTGCCATGCGTGTCAGTCTTTTCAACTCCCATCTGATGCTCGTGGGAGACTGGCTCCAAAGCCCTTGTATGTCGACGCTGCACACCTCAGGGTTCAAAGAGAAGCTGCGGGTGAGCCAATGCTTCACATCTTCGATTCGTGCATTCTCGCCGTCCGGGTGTACAACAGTGGCTTGCCGAAAACTGCTCAAGTCAACACCGCACGGACCTTCACGAACGGTGCCAACACCGTAATGCACTTTCAATGTAGTGGAGTGCAGGCATGACTTATTGTATGGTCGCAAATATTTCCAACATTGCAACTAGTCGGATCGCAACACACGATATGCAAGTTACGCTACATTGTGATTTATATTTCTAAGGCCCTTCGCCTATAAATCGACAACTACTACGACGACATGATCATTCATTACCTACGGCGAGAGGCCACAATGAGCGTGCGATGCGATATTTACATTGAACATCAAAAGCGAGCTATTCCATAGCGAGCATTATCGATTCGGACGCTAACTTGCAATCCGAAATGCTATAGGTGGTGTTCGGTCTTCTCTGAGCTATACATATTACCTAAGTCAATTAGTTCATACTAATTAACTTCTACTAATTAGTTTATACAAATAATTCATCCTCCTTATGCGCTCGGTCACGCATTATTCACCCAATAATAATTCGGCCACGCATGCAACCACATAACTACAATACTTCTCTAAGCAGCACTAATAGTCCCTCACAGACTATTTTTCTCTAACTAAAGTTTCTTCTCATGACTACTTACATACAAATCAACAACATTTCGATTTTCTACTTTTTTTTCTCTAACTAAAATTTCATACGAGTACTACTTACACTACAATTTGTACTAAATAAACTATTTACCTACTACAAAATAAAACAAACTTACCTCGCAGATGCTGTTTTCCTCTCCTCTCCCTCTATTTTCCTCTCCACTCCCTCTATTTTTCCTCCCCTCTCCCTCTTTTCTCCCCTATCCCCACGAGCGGTGGATCCAAATGTTTCCTCTCTCCTTCTCGGTCAGCCGACGGGGACCGCGTGGTTTCTTATATAGGCATCCAGTCGCCCAACCATTGGGCGATCGAGGCTGTGGTCGCTCTGGTTCAATTTGCAATAATAGCATGTGGTTGGCGCCGCGCCATAAATGCCGAACGGTTGGCGATAGGACCCCGATCGCCTAATGGTGGAGCGGCGGATCGATACCAATCGTTCGGTGTGAGACGGATATTTCTGTAAAAAAAAAAGAGCGCTAGAATATTTTTGTAATTTCTAATAAAAAATAGATTATTTAAAAAAAATTCGAAATTGGTAAGCAACCATTTGCTAATCATATCTCTATATGACTCTTGTTGTTGAGCGGCATCTCTATGCCCCGGCGCCCAACCCTATGCCCTAATGTCTATAACCATTATAATGACATTGTTAAGTTTAACCAATGTTATGCGTGTAAGTGTCCGACACAAACCTATCTAGTCAAGGAAAGTTAATGGCACTCTACTTTAGCAAGATTTACCATTAAAATACACGGCTTTGGATGGTGCAGCTAATTAGGAGGGCAACAATTTAGCTTAATATTATGTGAGGGAATTTTACTTCTACTATGTTAAAAGTATTCGGAGCAACTAAATAACATCCATAGAAATAAACAGGAATATAAAGGCATTCACAGGCAATCACATTGCATCGTGATATAGTATGACCCTTCCACATGGTGATCTCCATCGCCGTGCTTCCTGTTCGCTATGTCTCCATGTGGTCAATTCCTCCAAGTACTCCTACTAAGCCATTACTCATAATAGCACTAGTAATAAATTACAAGTAGTGAAGAAGCATCACAAGTCGACACGCAGGCTGTTATACAAATATAGACAGCCTTGGGCTGCAATAAGCATGACACACAAGTCATGAACATTACACACATGCATGCATCTCATACATCATGGGCCATACTATTCATAAAATCCTGCAAAAATAAGTTAGGCATAGAATCACATTCTATCCAACGGATGGCGTGAACTAGCAATACCAAATACCAAGTTAAGATCCTTGTCCACAGGGGGGTTCCGCTCACCGTGAGCGGTGTAGCGTCACAGGGGTGGCAGCCTCTGTTTCGAAAATTTTTTTGGACTACGCAGATCCAATCTACTGTTCCGTCCATGTATTTCGCATTGGATTAATCACATTAACCCTTTCTGATCGCAACTCCGATTCGATCAATCAGATTAATCTTCATGTGCTCCATGGATTTACGATCACTATCTGCCCCGATGGTAGAAACTGACTGGTAGAGGCAAGTCGTGATTCGACCATGAAAACACAATCACAGAATAATGATTATGAACCCATCTTGAGACCACCACACATAGACGATC
The DNA here is from genome assembly GCA_036346405.1 of Phyllostachys edulis. NCBI lineage: Eukaryota > Viridiplantae > Streptophyta > Magnoliopsida > Poales > Poaceae > Phyllostachys > Phyllostachys edulis. The sequence continues at coordinate 84,616,947 of CM070549.1, forward strand.
ATATCGACCATCGCCGAAAACAATCTATCATATAGAACAACCAACATAGACAATAATAGATCATATCTATGACTCCCACATATCACAATATGTATCTAATCTGAATCTAAAACTAGATGGGATGGCTCTGATACCACTAAAGGAACACGGGTACGCTATACTAGTGTAATTTTAAAAATCTACCGCACAACCAAAGAACCTCCGCTAGTAATAGATCACGGGATTACGACTAGACGCGTAGACCCGCAGCGGAAGAAGAGTCAATGTAGCGCGTTGGTGCGGTTATAATCGTACTAGCCTTGCACCTCCTCCAAGTGCTCCTCGTGACCGCTACAATTTACGGATCGTCCTAGCGTTGAAGCCTCGCAGCAATGCCTCTAAGGTATCCACACGTACGGGACAGGAACACTACGCGCCGGAGTGCTAGCACCGGCTGCACGGTTTTGGGCGAGGGAGGTGTGGTGGCTAGGGTTTCGGGAATTCCAAAATCACATTAACCCTATGCCACCACCCCTCTATATATAGGCATCTATAATGGGTGTTGAACTTTGAGGCCCATTAGGAACTCGTGGCCTATAAGAATTTGGATCACTATCCAAAATATGTCACAACCCTTTAAGCATACGACCTTATAAGTTCACGTACACTTGGACATGGCCCGAGTATTTTTACTTGTTCACTAATCGGTAGTGGCCCCTAGAAGGACATGCCGACTCCTAAGTATACGTAAAGATCACATCAGATGAACCTTAACAAATCTCATATTTCCCTTTGCCTCATGATATCGGTCAAACTCAAGGCGAGTACGTGCCATCCTTGTTGGTTAGCTCGACCACTCTTTCTCGATCATGTGACTCGAATTCCCTGACTATGGTTAACTCGTTAACCGCGAGTAGCATGGCCATGCATTTCTGGAATCCGATCACTCAAGAGGCCTAGAGATATCTCTCCCGTTGCACGGAGGGGCAAATCCTATTGTGATCGACCATACCTCGACGTATGTATCATGACAAAGCCGAAAGCTACCTTTATAACTACCCAGTTACGGAGTAGCGTTTGGCAACCCGTAAGTAAGTCACTACACATCTCGAGTACGTGTGACAATCTCAAGTCTAAGGATATAGCATACACATTGTAAATGAGACCAACTGATGACATATAAGAATACAACATCCTCGTAGTGTCTCATAGTGGGTCGATCCAATCCTATATTCGCTATCATGTGTCCATATTATTGAGTTGATATCTTCATATCTATGATCCGTGAAACATAGTCATCAACCAATACATATGCTAGTCTATTCATATGTGTTCTCATATGTTTCCGACTAGGGATCGATTTAGAATAATCATCGCAAAGATAAATATAGAGTTTCACAATCGAATCACATACTTGATAATAAATATTAACAATATTATTCTTGAAACAAAATAACATATTATCCAATAAATTATAAATATAATGAAATATAATCATATCTGTAATTGTCTCTAGCTATATCGAACAGCAGAGGATGCAGGGGTGCGGCGGATCTTAATTGTCAGCGTCGAGGTGGCGGCCTGCGATTACGTTGTGAGGCAGCGGGGCGGTCGCGTCTAGATACAACGATGTGGTCGGGCACGCCATGGGCAATAGGGAAAGTGGTTCGTTGCGTGTTGCGTATGTGATGAGACGACGCGTCGATGCTAACATGCACCGGTACTTTCACTCATAAGAGAATCGCATGGCCTTGGTTATTCTGTTCCATGTTGATTAGCATTTCTGGTAGTAAGAATTATTTTGATAGAGGCAGATAATATTTAAGTGAAAAGATCGTCAAGTCAAATAGGAACCACAGTACGTACCTTCTTTGCTGTCCATGTTGATACTAGACACATTTATGCAATCTAGTGGTGCATGGCCTGTGACTTGGCTCCAGACTGATCCAACTGTTGTAGTTTTGGTTCCTTCAGTTCATCATCAAGGCCATTGCAACTTGCACATTTGCATAGGACAGCAAATGGATCGTCATAAAAATTAACATTAATTATTTAAAAACCTGCCTAAATTGTTTGCTCCAACAAAAAAGTATTCAGTCGCAGCGATGTAACTGTGGCAATGCATATGAGGAAACCCAATCTCCACCAGGTCATCGTTAGGATACAGCGAAACAAGAGTCAACTCCGATTGTTCACAGAAGATAGATATAGCAGAAAAAAAGGAAGATAGATAGATATCGCAGAAGACCCCAGCCAGCCCGCTACCTGTCCCCGCCAATACACGGTGCGCGGTGCGCCTCGTAGTAATTAATACAGCCGGCTTCGATTCGTCTCCCCTCGCCGCGCGGCACGCCCGATTTAAACCTCCGCCTCTCCAACCTCAAAACGTCTCCAGGATCCATAACCATAACCATGTCCATGAGAGCCCTCCTCCTAACCATGCTCCTTTCCGCCGTCGTCGGGCTCTGTACCATCGCGGCGCCCGCCACGGCGGCGCGCGTGGGGCCGCTGCTCGTCGGGGGTTGGAGACCGATCAAGGACGTCAGCGATCCCAACATCCAGGAGCTCGGCGGCTGGGCGGTGGCGGAGCACGTAAAGAAGGTGAACGACGGGCTGCGGTTCAGCAAGGTGGTGAGCGGCGAGGAGCAGGTGGTGTCCGGGATGATCTACAAGCTCGTCCTCCACGCAACGGGCGGCACCGGGAAGAGCGCGGTGTACGGGGCGGCCGTGTACGAGCAGGAGTGGACAAAGACCCGCGAGCTCTTGTCCTTCTTGCCGGCGAACTGATCGGGGACGTCACCGGCCGGTGCTTGGATTAAGAATCCGTTTAGACTTTGGACTAGTTAAGCACTGCAATTACTAAGATATAATCAGCGACTTGATGTTGTCATATCAAGCATTTATAGATTTCAATAAGAGCTTTGAGCAATCATCTTATTCCTTGCTTTTCTTTTATGATGGAAGTACTCAAAAGCTTACTGATATGGAACCGCGCACGTAGAACTCGAAAGCTTACTGATCTTTCCATGGTGGTATTCGAAGTTACAAGATGCTCCGATCGTCAAAATAGAAGGCAAACTATGGGCCCATTTGGGATGACTTCAGCTTCAAACTTTCGCACGGAAAAGATATAAGCTGTCCCAAACGGTCGGCTTTTCGCAGCCGTTTTTTGTCAAAGCCGCTTTGTGACTACACGCGCTGAAGCCGCCCGCCGCCCACAGGGCACTTCCGCGGCTTACCGCAGCCTCCGTTCCCAAATTATCCCCGAAGTTCGGGGGTAATTACCCGTCGAATGTCACTTCATAAAACCTAAACGCCCCCCCTCCCCGCACATCTGCCAGCTCCCTCCTCCTCCCCGTGCGCCTCCTCTCCCGCACGCGCCTCCTTCTCCCTGGCGAGGCCGTGCCCCCCACCTCCTCCCCCTCCCTCCCGATGTGTCGCTGCCCTCCCCCTCCTCCTCCCTCGCTACGCTCCCTCTCCTCCTCCCCCCAACCTGCCGCCGCCTTCTCCCCCACCCAGATCGGGACGCCTCTGCCTTGGTGTCTCCGAGCTCCTCCTCCTCCGCCGGCTCACGCCACCGCCGTCCTCCTCCCCCGATGCCGACCTCCTCTGTCAGACCCCCCAGCATGGAATACCCGAAGATCTTATGTGTATACTGTGCTAGTCCCATGATTAAAGGCTAGCACACACATTCACATCGTTTGGCATCATTTACAGACCATCACATACTGTAGTAAAGCAAAAGGTGTGATCTACTTAAGCTATTACAATAGTTATTACAACAACGGCCGACCGACCAAATAAAAGTTGTTATCAGAGAAAAGTAAATAGCACGGAAGACATAGTAATAGTAGCAAAAGTCCAGCGGTATGCCCATCCGATCCCACAAACAACCAACAAGGAAACAATGCCTAAGTAGACCCGTCACCGAACCCCTCGGTGCTAGGTGCAAGGAACTCGTCATCTGGCGTCGGCTCATCTGCAAATTCTAAACCAACAACAAAAGCAAGATTGAGTACTTGTGTACTCAGCAAGACTTGTAGTGTATCACAAAAATCATATTAGATGCAAGACTATCAAATGTATGGCTCTACTCTACAAGTTCTTTTGCTCAAAGCCAGGTTTATTTGCAATATTCATAAGTAATAATTTGCAACGGAATTTGAAAGGGCAATTTATGAAAAAGTAAGAAAAGTAAGTACAGATGATAAGTAAAATGGCCGAACAAGTAACAACAACACCCACAACCCTAATCGGTTGTAAGCAAAAATATAATCAGGTTCTGCTATAGAAATGGCATTGACAAATTCATGTTCAACCATAGAAATGGTAGTCCTGCTATAGACATAGCAATCCCAATCAAAGGGATGACAGTTCTGCTATAGACATGGCAACACAGCCATAGAAATGGCAGTTAACTCAACAAATGAAAAACCCCATGTCATTACCCCGATCATTTGTGACAAAATAGTTTTAAAAAACAAAGCTACCGCCATACCAGCCGCACTAAGCATGCTCATGACCACAAGCACGGCTGTTCGAATAGTTTATCACTCTGTAGTGGTGTACAACTTAACCCATAGTACACGGTATTCCAGTTGCCTAGAATATCTCTATATCGCTGCTCACTACCGAAGGTAAGTAACCTAGAGTTCGCGACGTAGCCTTTACATATCTAGTCCTAACCTTGCACTAGCCCTGCGAATCATTATCCCCATCCGTCAAGAAAATAATAATAATAATGAAGATAATGATAAAAGTACACATCGAATGAGGAGCCTCACTCACACGGATAGAAACCCGTTGAGTGAGTCCCTCACTTTGCCCGGAGAGAAACCCGTCAAAGTGAGGCATCCGCAGTTGTGTCGGCATGCCAGTCTTTCGGTAATACGCACACTACTTCTGCCTATTGTCATGCAAGGCTAAGATTTTGATAACTTAGTTAGCTACGGCTACCCCATCCTAGCACATACGGTTGTACGATTAGGTTTTAGTCCCGGATTTGCTAGCTTCAGTCCTTAATTGACTACGGGCGAGAACTCCACCCTATCTACTAGTGAGTTACAATCCTCACTCTTTTAGGTTACAATATAATTGTCTGTGTCTAAAAACTAGAGTTTTCATTTTTTTTTATACAAAATAATAGAGGTATCTCCCTTGGACCATTTTCAAAATAATCCCAAATTCTCAAATTATCATATTGTTCTTTTATCAAATTTCCAGAAAATCTATCTGTCTAATTGCATTTGTGCGATAATCGCACTCATAAATTCCCAAATAACATTACATACTGCCTAACCCATATTCTCAAGGCTAAAACAGTATGGAATCAATATTTTAAGGAGGCATATGCAACAAGTAGGATTTACAACTACCTATTTTCCCAAACATAGCAATTTCATACAACATACACGCATGCATAATAGGATTTGCAAAAACAAAGTGCAATAATTAAAATACTGGGATCAACATGATCAAAGGGGGTGCTTGCCTTGCTCTTGGTGTTCTGGAGATATGGTAGATTGATCATTGCAAATATAACCCGAATAATCGAGGTCTAAAAAGAGCCGGAAACGAATTAAATAACACTAAACAAATTAAACAGTAACCAAAAATAAATATTTTTACATATTCAGGTAGATTATGATTTTAGACGAATTTAAAGACAAATTTCATTCAATTTGGAGTTTTGTAGCAAAAAGTTATTAAGGTTTCAATTCCAATCGGTTTGATAAATCCAGTTAAAAAGAAAAATACGTTTTCTAACGGAGAAGACGTATTCTCGCATTTGTTCTAACGAGGTTTACACCTTCCTGAAAGGAAAACGTATTCTTATTACAACTGAAAGCGTATTTTCTATTCTTCATTTGATTTCAAGTTAAACTGACACGTGGGGCCCACTTGTTAGTGAAAGGGATCATGAGCACAGTGTATAGACCAACGGTCTATACACGTGGCACACGGGTCCATGAGTGGTTTCACTGTGCACTTAAGTCGTGGGGCCCGCATGTCACAGACTCATTAGGAAATAACATTTTGATTTGAATTAATGACTTGGTCCCACACGTCAGTGATTCATTAGACTAACTAAATAGTTAAAGGTTTAATTAACACTAATGGTTGTGGTTAGGCACGCTTATGACGAGCTACAGTGCTCGTCATCGTTGTGCCGCACGGTGGCGCGAGCGCTTGCTCGTGTCACCAGCGAGGTGAGGCTCGGTGAGGCCGGAGAGTGCACAAAATGGGATCTATGCACTAATGCGCACCCGCCGACACTGACGGTGTGGCCGGAGATGGCCTAATGCGGCATCGCATCGGCGGCGAGCGGAGGAGCAGGTATGGCAATGGGCGACAACGTGATTGAGCAACGCCCTCGGCTAACGAGTGTGCGCATGAGCATCTACAAGCTACCAGGAGCATACCGGAAGAACGCGGATGGGCTGAGGCGGTCGGAGACGAGCTGTCGATGGCGAGCTGCGGCGGCGAGGTCGGTTGTGTATGGAGAAGGAGCTCGAGTGAAGGAGCTTGAAGTCCAATGGTCGGAGGTGCTTTAGTAAGTCCTGGCGATGCTTCGGGAATGGTGAATTGGCCCGAAGTGCAGTGAATCGCCGGTGATGGCTCGATGCGGTGTTCCGGCTGGAGATGAGGAAGAAGGGCCAATTCGGGCGATCTTGTGAATGAAAGACTAAATTGAGTGAGGGGAAAGAGTCAAGGTGATCTGGAATGTGATATGACATGAAGAGATCGACTAGGAACCCTTTGGTTGGCCGATAATGGAGGCGGTAGTGCACGGTCGTTTTAGGGTTTTCGCTCTTCGAGCTCTAGAGCTCGAATGAGTGAGGGATGAGCAGAGTGAGTGAGCGCACAGGGTTGGAAAGGAGGAGACGAAGTTCTGGGTGGGATTTTATAGCCGGAGAGGGTTGAGATAGCCGAGGAGAGCTCAGGCATGGCGGGCAAAAATGGCGGAGTCTCTAGTGTTGTGAGGCAGAGCGAGGCACCAGGCGGCGGGGATGGGGCGCGTGAAGTGGCGAAGTGACGCAGGTGGTCGGGTAGCGGCAAAACCACGGGCGATAAGGAGAAACCGGGGGTGCGGCGGAGCTCTTGTGCATGGGCGTGTGCTGGCACGGCCTCGCGCGAGGTGGACGACGATACCTGTGGGTGGGACCCATAGGTCGGTGAGGTGAGAGAGAATAGATTTAGGATTTTTATTTTTCTGTTGATTTAATCTTCTGATTTTATTTACTATCCAAATTTAATGAAATTTTTTGTGTAGACTTATAGACTTATTTAGTTTCTTGAGTAAATATTTCAGTAATTAAAATTTTCTGTGAAATTCTACAAAATTCGAACAATGTGCTGTTCTAATGTCTTTGTAATTATTTTTCTAAACAAGTTTTCATGTAAAACTTTTATTGAATAGTTCCCGGGATAATTAGCCCGAAACAATTCTCTCATTTAGAAATTTTTACTTTGTTTTATCTATTTCCTTTTTAGCACATATTTGTTTGTAGTTCAAGTTTTGTCTGTTTAAAACAAATACAAGATTTTCAAAATAGCATATTGAATATGCAAGTGTTCAATGAAATTTTTCCTACTACATTTATATTACATAATCCCAAGAGTAGGATTTTAGGATGTTACATCCTACCCCTGACGCTGACCACCGCCTACTGCCTAGACTCCCAACACCTTTGCCCTCGGTCCTCCTCCTCCCCAAGAATGGCCGCGCGCCGTGACCTCCCAATTCTTGGAGCTTCTCCCTTGTGATTTCCTTGGAGGAAGGAGGATGATATTCAACTTTAGGGTTCTCTGGGGAGAAATTGAGATAAAATGGGGAAATGCTGAACATTAGAGGAGAAACTGATTTATCTAGGATAGATGATATCTTACAAGTTGTAGTGATTCCTTGATGAGCTTACTTGCAGTGTTTAGCTTTGATGTACTAGTTGGGCAAGAATTTGTTACCACTTGCATATCGCAGTTAAGCAGGGATCATTCACTTCAATGTAAGAACAAGTTAGTGACAGAATCAGGACCTAGTGTACTTACCGCCTCTTGAACATTGAATTATCTTTCACAACAATCGTATTGGTATAAATGAATTTAGGGTCCAGGTGTCTTCTGCCTTATGTATTGGTTCAAAATTTCTGTTAATTTACTTTTGTTTTATTAGTGTTGTTATGTTCCTTGAAAGTCTATATGAAGTTCAATTAGACTTACAAGTGTTTTATATGTTAGTTCGATGCAGGTGGCCTAGAGGTAGTGGTGGCGGCATCTCATTGGCCTGCCCTGGTGGTATAGCAAGAACATGCGGGATGTGAACTAAAAATGTCCAGAGATTCTAGATGCCCATAGATTCTAGAGCATGTTCTCCCTGCCATAGTTGTTTCTCAATATTGACACTTGCTCGGAGCTGGGAATTGATTCTCCTTTTCTATGCCAAGTAATTTGGGGCTCCTAATTGTTGTGAAATCGTTAAGAACCTTGTAATGAGCTATGATTGTATCAAGTGCTCCTATGCAATTACTATTTGGTTTATTGCCTTCTTGACATGTTCATCTATCATTGTGTAAATTGGTTTGGCTGCACCTACATGGTACTGCTTGCTTTTACATCAAAAATTGTAGTTCAAATGATGAGATAAATTTCTAGTTCTTGTGACTGTGAGAGATAAATTGTAATTATGAATGGATGTGTCTTTGCACTTGTGAATGCTAACTTGCTACGAAGCTGATAGTTCCCTTTTGCCTATTTTTGTGTCAAGATTGATTATCACTGCAATTTGCCTGGCTCTGTTGTTGTTTTTTTTTCTTCATATTTTTCCTTTTTCAATAATTTGTTGCATTAATTATTCACCGTAATAATGTTTTCTAATAAGTATTTAATTTATTATTTATTTGTTGTATTAATTATGCCTTTGTAATAATTGTTTATTGTGATTATTTATTGCAATTATTTTTGTAATAATTGTTTGTCATAATAATTATTTATTATTGATTGTCGTTAATTACATTAATTGTGGTCAATTTGTCGTTAAATTCTATTAGTTGTCGTGACTTGTCGTTAGTTATCGTCACTTGTCGTTAACTACCGTTAGTTGTCGTCAAATTCATTATAATAATTGGTTTTCATAATTATTTGTTGTCATAAATGTTTATTAGTCATCGTTAATAATCATTAATTATCGTTAAACGTTGTTAATTGCGTTAAACAGCATCAAACAAGCCATTACTGTCCTCAGGAGCATTTCAGACATTTTCCATCTAGGAAGCTACTGCGAACGACCAAACACTAATCCTCTTGATTGACCATTGACTAGTAGTGGTTCACCTGCTGACCTGATCGAAGTTGCTTTTCAGGAAAGTTGCAGCCGTTCCAAACAGGCCCTATATATGACATCTTTTTTTATAAGCACAGATTATACTAGGGATGTAAAGAAGATACGAACTATTCATGTTATTTTACTACCCCCCCCCCTTCTATATTTGCCCATCGTTTCGAAGTATCCATTTTAATATATTTGCCTATTGAATAAATCTAAAGTGTAGTTATTATAATTTTTTCACTCTATACCCCTACTTTCATGATTACAAGGAAGACGTGCACACACACCACAACGCACACACTGCGATTGTGTCCCCATAGCACACGTCTAGAAGGACAGGGCTGGGGATAAATCCGTGACCTCACAAAATTTCTAGTGAATCGTACTTACTTGTGTGTAAAGGTTAGCGCCAAGATTTAAAACCTGGTGGGTGGAGTCGTATACTAACAACTCTACCACCCAATCAAGAGAAAAGACACTTTTCAAACAAGTGCATGTAACACCTAATCACTCCCGTAAAGTTCAACTTGGGAACCACACCAGCTCGAGGCCAGACATCAACTCCAAGCAAGTGTTCGCAGACTCCGCAAGCACTCACGTCTACTTCAACACCCAACCAAGGCCGTGTGAACCATGTCACAACAAGGGAAGCACAGGGAGCCATAGAAGTCCTAATGGGTACGTTTTTGTTAAATTAGTACCAGCACAAGTGTTTGATTGATTTTGGAGCTTCGCACTTTTTCTACTTCAAGGAAGTTTGCTGAAAGGTTTAAGCTACCGTTCTTTTGAGCTAAAGAAACCGTGGTGCTCAGTTCCCCCACCGGACCCCTTCCCCCCCCCCCTCCAATTTTTCGGGAGTAGCTCAAATCTCGGGTTCGAGATTCTGTTTAAGGAGGGTAGGATTTGTAACATCCCATTTTTCGGGATGGTTTAGGAGTTTTCTAAGAGTTTGGAGATTCAAAAACCTAATTCAATTAGTTTGTATTTGCAAAATTCTCGACTTCAACCTCAATTCAAATTTTGGATTCAAATCTCAATTTGAATCTCATTTCAAATTTTCCTTTCCCCTTTGGGCCTGGCCCAACTTCCTCCTGGGCTCAGCCCACTCCTCCCTGGCCTACTCCCTGGGCCATCCCGAGCCGGTGTAGTGCCGAGCCAACCCAGGCTCCAGCGGGAGGCGTGCTCTAGAGCCCGCGACCTCCAGCGTTACTTGCCAGTGCGTGGCGCTTATGACGCTCGATGCCCTCTCTGCATAAGACTGCCCGCCTCACCTGCTCACCATGTCGCCCATGCCTCGCGTCAGCAGTGTCTCGTCCCGTCGCCAGTGTGTCACCGTTGTCCTCGCCCATCGACCACGTTCTCTCTTCTTCCTTGGTCAACTGAGCACCACCCACACCTGCTGTAACATCCCAAACTTGGGTTTGTATTTCAAATGTATAAAAATGAGGAGATTTTAAAACTTTTGTTGCATCTTGTTGTTATTTGAATTTTCTAGAAATTCTTCCAAAGGTTTTGTTGATTGTGAAAACCTAATGCTTCAATTGACTAGAAGCATAATTGTTTGAAACCTTTTAAAACAAATCTTGTGATCATCCTCTGGAATTATTTTTCCTAGGTTCTAGATCATCCTAGTGACTCCTCTGAAAAATTTAAAATTTTTAGATTTTAGTTGCTATTTTAAAACAGCTAGGCAAACCAATTAGATCATTAGTCAAACCCTAGGGCAGAACCTTGAGAAATTTCTAGAGAAAAATACACTGCATAAAACCTCTAGAAATTTTATACAAGATTAATCTTAGAGTCAGGAACATCCACTAAAAATTTTAGAATTTTTGGAGCTAATCTTCTAGGTCAACAAAATCCCTAGAGCTCTGAGCCTTTTTATTCAAAATCTAATTTCACTGTTCCTCCGACCCGGACCCAAGTCACATGGTCGAGCCCAACCATCTTCGCGCTTAGGCTAGTCCGAACAGACGCAAAGTTATTTGCAACGTCCGATTTCCATCGAACCATCCACATCGCTTGGAAACGTTTAGATCGTCCGAACAACCAATTCAATCAGGACCGTCCAATCTCCATTGGACTGTCCGCATCGCTTGGGAATGTTCAAACCAACTGAATGACAATCTCGATCAAGATCGTCCATTTTCAATCGGACCGCCCAAATGCTCCGACCCAGGTCATTTGACTCAGCCCAACCCGTTCGCTAAAGATCCCGACCCAGCCTTTTGCTTTCTACCGCTGACCAGTGGGACCCACTGCTCAGCCCATCTTCTCCAAGTGGCCTTCACGCCTGTGCCAGCTCGCCATGTGCTCCGTGGACATCGCCATCGCCAATGGTTGCCCAGCTACACTGCCACTAGATTTTGACGCGCGCCCGCAGTTTGGCCGTCATGTTCGTGCTCGCCCGTGCTCCTATCACCTCACCATCGTCTCCATGCCACTCACTACGTCCATGCCCATGGACCAAGCTCACAGTAGAGCTCCCTCTCTCGCATTCTCCGCCCTAGCCACTATAAAAATCCCTTGAGCTCCTTCTTATTTCCTTTTCGGCACCATCTCTACTTCCTCTAGCTTCCCTACTGCTCATTGAGCTCAAAACCAAGAAAAACCTAAAACTCCATTTTCGGCCGACAAGCTCCTTCATCGCTGCTGGCGCTTCAGTGGTTCCCTTGCTCGTCTCTTCACGTCACTTTGCGCCCCTAATCACCATTATCATTTCTCCTAATCCAATTTTGGTTTGCATTCACAGGAATTATCAAATTTTGGATTTAATCTTCTTCGGCCAAAATTTGTCCCCTTCGTCCCCAACTCCAGTAAGGCGCACCATTCTTCAATTACTTGCTCATGTACCATCTCTGAGCCTTAGTAAAGCTTCCCATACCACTCGATCCATTTCTTTTTCCTCAGGCCATCATGTCCGTGTTAGAGTGCTGCCGCCGCCCTTGGTTCCCCACCACTGGCACAACTCCGGCAAGCTTTTCCTATCCAGGTCATTCTGATATGGTCTTTGAGCCCTACTAATGCTCGTGCGCGCGTTAGATCACGGGAAGCTTTGTTGTATCGGCATTGCCGTACTTCTCGCAACTTCTCCTCCGCTCCACCTCGTTGCGTCGTTGCTGGAGTCCATCTCCGGTGATGCTCCGGTCACTATCGGGTGCGCATTAGTGTAAGGGTCCCATTTTAGTCCTTAGTTCGCGCCGCCTTGGTCTCCTTCACTAGCGATTAGACGGAGAAGCTCATGGCCAGAGCGTGTGCTTTGTTGTTGGACTGACGGCGAGATTAAAACATCTATGTATTATTTTAATATATAATAAAAGACCATACGTCTTCATGGTCGTAACCCTAAGGCGACGACCTCCACAGTCGTTAGTATTCGAAGGTTATAATGGGTACCACTGGTGGGATGAGGCTTTGTGCCTAATCCCGACCGGATAACCTTCGTAAAATTCTTGGCTGGTATTTCTTATCGTATGATGAATGGAACACGTGTTATCGTTCTAAACCATGCGATGGTACAACCACGAGACAACGACTATTAACCACCCTACGGTTAAGCTTTTCACAAAGCAACCGCAAGGAATTAGCACATTGCTAACTTCTCTACCGTTCAAACCGATCGTAGCAACTTCACGAGGGCGTCTTCTCCGAGTAATGCGCCACCTCTTGGAAGTTATTTAAAGGTGAAGCACGAAGACGAAGAAAAAGGAAGCAGAGACAAGAAGGGAGGCGATAGGCGACACACAAAACAAGGCCAAGGCAAAGATATGCACGAAGCCTAAGCGGTGGAATTAGAAGCTAGATAATCGACCTTAGACTCATATTCTAAGTCGATTGCGGTTAAACATTCCTCCATTCAATGTAATTCAGGGTAGTACTTAGCCACATCTTGTAAATCCGGTTCATATCAATAAAAGCGACCCCCATTCCATTCCGGGATATTCCACGTCATTTTCCTCGTTTATTTTAAGTAAGATCGGCGATTCGATCGTCGGCAATTTGTATTGTCGAAGTGGGGAAGAAAGGCGTAAGTTTCTGAAGAAATTTTTTCTTTTCGCTCAAGAAAATCCTCACCCAAAAACTACGCAATCGCTCATGCGACTATGCGGAGTTTGGGATGAGAAAAGCGGTTCGATTTGGTGGACTCGCCAACCTCGACATGGAAGGATGTATCCGCGCCATGGAAGAAAATGGCAGTCATCCTCCTCATCCTCCTCCTTGGCTCGCGCGTCGCCGGCGTTAGCGAGTCGTCGGATGGATGAAGATGCGCCGCCACTACGGTGGCGCAACAGTGAACCCGCCGTTCCGGCCGATTCGAATGCGGAGGATCTCTTCAAGCGGTCTTCTCATTGGCGAAGCAGTGAAAAATTTCAGCTCCATCACCGGAAAACTCTATACCATTGATGAAATCATGGTGAAAGATACTCTCCTTGACCACGGCAATTCGAGTCAGCGTCACTGATAGCGGTGTCGATGAAACCTCCAGCGGTGCGTAGGCCATGTGGGGATGATCACACTCGACATCTGATCGGCGGTTCGTCGGATCGGTGAAGACCTCGAGAAGTGCTCATCTCCGACCGATCTCCATCGTGGAAGATTACAGCGAAGCGACAAGCTCTCCATTAGTTATGATGGAAGCTCATCGGAAGATCAATCTTTGGAAGCACGAGGTCAACGCGATCGGAGATGAAGATCAAGATGCCTGCGGTCCTACACTCTCTACCACGCCATCACGTGTTGTTAGAGATGATCCGGGCCGTCAAGCACCAACTTCCGGAACAGCGGAACTAATCGGCGTCAATCGGTTAACTACTTCGCACCGCCCAGAGTGGTAGCGGGACCGAACAAATCCGAAGGTCGGGGAAGGTTGAGACGCGTACACCTCGACCGGTATGAACCACGAGACCTTGATAGCTATCTAAAACTTGCGGCGTATTCAAAACATGTTAAATAATTCGATCTGCTCTAGCAAAACGCCTAGTTTTGTACAACTCGTGAGGTCGGTGTCAAAATTCTCCAACAGACCATGCGTGAGCAGGCGTATCGAGAACGAGAGGGTTGGGAAGTCGGACTAGGACTTCGTCCCAGCGCTCCTCCCTCGGTGAGGGGACAGCATGGTCATACCAGAGAAGCGATCGATACCAAGACCTCCTCGGCGATTCCGACCAAGGAGTCACGAGGGGAGAAGGCTATTTCAAGAGGATACTCCCCCTCTGTGTCGAGAAGAACCACCACTAGGACCTAACGATCTCCGACATCGTTTGAACCAAGTGGGCGATCGTGGACATCATATCAATGTCCACGACCGGATCGACTACCGGAGTTCGGCGTTCCAATCTTAGGGATCGGTCTCCGGCCGATTACAATCCGGCACCTTCGGAGAAAGCGCCATGAATCAATCGCGGGTTGTCGAGCCTTCTCTGCTGGGCTCCAAGCGTGCGTTAGCCTAGCCGGTTCCGGCCAAGCCAACTTGGACAAATTCAATGGAACTCAAAACCCATTGGAATTTCTCCAAATATATACCACCGCTATCGTGGCTTTGGTGGCGATGAGAATGTAATGGCCAACTATTTACCCACCGTGCTCGAAGGGTTGCGCGGTCGTGGTTGTTAAACTTTCTGGTCGGATCCATATATACTTAGGAACAACTCTGTGATCTTCGATTGCCAACTTCGAGTGCGTCGACGGCCTCATACAGGAAGGAGGCGATCTCCTGAGAATCCGACGAGGATCGATGAGACTTTCGTCAATATATCAAGAGGTTGGCCGGGTTAAGTAACTCTATACCGAAGTCGCGAGTCCTCTGTTATTCGGGCTTTTAAAAGCAGGTCTAAGGAATCGGCGGTTTCACGGAGGACATAGCAATGAACCCTCCAAGAACAACCGTTGAGCTTTTTGATATGGCGGACAAATATGCCCTTTGCTAGTGAAGCAATCGAGTGGTGTGAAGCCATCGATCGGAAAGACAAGATTCCCCGGCCGATGCGGACAAGCGGGAGAAAAAAGAACAAGAAGTCTCTCAAGAAGAAAAAGAACCGCAGACCAAGCGACAAAGAAGTCCTCGCCGTTCGAGACAAGATCGGGAAGGGCAAGAAGGACTATCTTGGGTCGAAGCAAAGCAAAAGTTCCGATAGAAGGATTCGAGACGAATAAGAAGTGGTGTCCACTTCACGGTGATGAGGGCATGATCTGCGCTTTGTCGTGGTCTGGCGGAAGAAAGCGGAGGATTATTATGCGGGTAAGGACCATTTCGACAATGAGAACATGGAGAAGCGAGCTCCAAAAAGGACAAGGATGGCGGCGAGGAGATGGAGTACAGGGATCCCCAACACACGATCAACATGATTTTTGGAGGATCTTCTTCATACGAGTCGAGCGTCATCGAAGGCCATGGGCGGGAGGTCAACCTCGTCGAATCTCCAAGCTGTAATCAAGCACTTTCGAAGTGGTCGGACACGCAATTTCCTTGACAAAACGATCGCACAATCCCATCGACTCGTAGGGTAGGTTCCCCATCGTCGTTGAACCAACTATTAATAATTGTCGGGTTAATCGGGTCTTAGTGGATGGGGTAGTTCCTTGAATATATTATTTGTAGGAGCTTTAGAAGAAATCACGGTCCCCATGTCAAAGGTGAAACACATGAAATATGCTTTTCATAGTATAGTTAGGGTTCTACCGCTAAACCGATAGGACAAGTTTCCTTCTACGGTGGCGTTTGGAAAACGACAATTTCGAGCAGAGAAGATCCGTTTGATGTAGTAAACTTGAATCCGCATACAAGCGGAATCCTCGATCGACCGGCATTAGCAAAATTCTTGATAGCCACGCATTACGGTTATCAAAGTTTGAAAATGCCGGGGCGAAGAGTCATCACAATTCGAGGAGATCGAGAAAATGGCTTACATATGCGATCGAAATCCTTTGCCTTTGGTTGATGAACTTCCGACCGAGAGGTTAATCCGTCTCCCATGCAGTCAAGCACTTTCGAAGCCAAAGATGGCGCCCAAACCATCCGACCGGACCAAGGAGGTACTACTCGACAAAAGCGCTTCTCGGACAGCGTCAAGTGCGTCACATGGGTCAGACAACTAGATCCAACCGCGCAAGATTACGGTCGGGGCAAGACTCGACCCTAAATAGGAAGAGTCGCTCGTCTCCTTCCTCGAGCAAATCAAGGCGTGTTTGCTTGGCAAGCGTCCGATATGCAGAGTCCCGGAGGTGATCGAGCACAGGCTTGCTCTCGGCGATAAAAACCGATCAGCGAAACTACGGCGTTTGCACCCGATCGGAAGGAAGCAATCGATCGGAGATTGACAAGCTTCTCGAGGCGGGATTTATTAGTGAAGTCGACCACCCACAATGGCTTGCTAATCTGTAATGGTTAGGAAAAATAATGGGAAATGGCGAATGTGTATCGACTTTCTGAGATCTTAATAAAGCTTGTCAGAAGGATGACTTTCCTCTTCCCCGCATTGATCAACTAGTAGACTCTACTTACGGGTGCGAGTTACTAAGTTTTTTAGATCGTATTGAGGTACCACAGTTAGTATGTGTAAAGAAGATGAGGAGAAAACTTCCTTCATCACCCCATATGGTACTTCTTGTTATATTAAGATGCCATTTGGTCTCAAAAATCTTTGGTGCAACTTTTCAAGGTTGATGCAAAAACTTTTAGTCCACAAATCGGTGGAATCTAGAAGCTTATGTTGTGATCACGGTCGTAAAGACCTGTATTGGCGACCACATTCTGACTTACAAAAACTTTTAATAACTTGAGAAGACATAACCTCAAGTTAAATCCGGAAAAAGTGTGTGTTAGGAGTTTCTGTTTGGAAAAGCGCTCGGTTTCCTAGTTTCGCTAGAGGTATTGAAGCAAATCCGGCAAAAATTGCGGCCATCGACGGATCGCCCTCGACCACGAAGAAGAAGTCAAAAACTAACCCATTGTATGGCGGCGTTAAGTCGTTTCATAGCAAGGTTAGGGGAAAAAGGATTACCTTTCTTTAAACTTCTTGGAAACATGGAAGTTTTGAGTGGACTAAAGAGGCAAAGCGATGCCTTTGAGGAACTTAAAAGTACCTTACAAGTACCCGGTTTTAGTTTCTCGAGGCAGGAGAAACATTGCTAATTACGTGGCGGCAACACCACGAGCGATTAGCGGTGTCTTGGTTGTAGAAAGGAATAATATCCAACGACCGGTCTATTACGTGGCGAAGTCTTACATGGACCAAAGGAAAGATACCCACGGTACAAAAGTTGCTCTATGGCCTCCTTATGTCTTCAAGGAAGCTAAGGCACTACTTTCGAGCCCACAAAGTGGTCGTACCTCTAGGATATCCTTGGTCAAGTCCTTGAAGCGAGGAATCATCGGGACGAATAGCCAAATGGGCGGTCGAGCTAGGGCGTTCGATCTCCATTTCATTTCACGACGACAATAAAGTCGGACAATAGCGAAATTCATTGCGAATGGACAAACCACGAACCCACCCAAGGACCCGAGTACGAACACCACGGACAGTGGACAATGTATTCGGCGGTTCCTTGATGTTACAAGGATCGGGTGGAGTGGTCTTGATATCCCTCTTGGCGAACACATCAAATCGCCATCCGGTTAAATTTTCGCCACCAATAATGTGGCGAGAATATGAAGGTTTCTTGGCGGGACTCGGCGGCTCGTTAAGCTCGGGATTCGATTACTAGTGAAAGGCGATTCTCAACTAGTAGCGAATCAAGTGGGGAAAAGTATCAATGCTCTAGTACCAAGATGTCATCTTATCTGGCGGAATCGAAAACTTCGAAAAGCACTTCTTGGTTTCGGATCAACATATTCCTAGAAAGGAAAACTTTACGCGGACCGGTTAGCACGGATGGCCTCCACGAGGTCGGCCGAGTCACTTGGGAGTTTTTCTCGAGCAACTCAATTCACCCTCGGTAGTTGAGCCTTGAGAACATACATGATTCTTTGCAAGTTGAACAAACTAATCAAGGAACATGGATGCTCCACGAAGTCGTTGACGGTTGGTATTTATCACGATCAAGGTAGAGGCGGATGACATCGATCTACAATTATCTTGACATGACACAATTCGAGAAGATGATGTAGAGGCTGATCGTATATACGAAAAGCCAAATCATACACTCTAATCGAAAGTACCTTGTATAAGCGAGGATCTCATGGAGTGTTGATGAGATGCATATCTCAAGCGGATGGCATTAGATTGCTAACGAAATCCATGAAGGTGTCGTGGAGCACACCATTCCTCTGAGAACCACAGTCGGTAAAGCCTTCCCAAGCAAGGCTATTCTTGACCAAGCGCCCTTCATGATGCAAAAGAGCTTGTGATGAAGTGTGTACAATGTCGGTTTCATAGCGACAAGTACACGGCCGGACAAGCCTTACAAACAATTCCTCTTTCTTGGCCTTTTGCAACTTTGGGGAATTTGGACATTACAGGACCTTTCCCAAGAGCACCGGGGCTTAATTCCTTTTCGTCATGATTGACACGTTTACAAAATGGATTGAAGCCAGGCGGTTGTTAAAATAACAAGCGAGGCCGCTAAGAGATTTCTCTGAAAAATGTGATCACGCGATTTGGTGTACCCGGTCGTATCATCACGAGACAATGGTTCCCGATTCTCCGGCGGTCAATTCCGAGAATTGCGATGAACTTAGTGTCAAAGTTCATTTTGCTACATTGCACATCCGCGAACAGCGGAGCGATTGAAGCGAGCTAATGGTATCCTTATGCGAGGATCAAGCGCGAGTATTCGACCGATTAATCAAGCGGTCGGGCGCTTGGGTTAAGAACTTCCCTACGTGTTATGGGCGTTCGAACCACGACCCGATCGTGCGGCCGGTGAAACTCCATTCTTTTTGGTTTATGGTCTTTGAAGCCATGCTTCCTCGAACTCAAAATTGGCTCTGCCGAATCGATCGTTTTGCGAAAATGATCGAGAATGAGCGACGACTTCGGCAGCGTCGATTTCCTTGAAACAGCGAAACCAAGCCCTTATGCGATCGGCGGTCTACCAACAAGCCATGCGAAGGTACCATAGTCGTAAAGTGCGACCTCGCTGACCTTCTTTGTAGGTGATCACGGTTCTCGAGAAAAATTGAGCCAAACAAATGCAATAAACTTTCTCCTAAATGGGAAGGTCCTTACCGTGGGTGAAGTAACCCGACCGAGGTTCCGTCTGTTGGCTATGTCGATGGGCAAATTTTGTCAAATTCTTGGAACATCGATCAATTCGTAAGTTCTATGTTTAATTTTCATTCTTTCATTTCTTTCAATTTCAATTTCATTAAATTCATTAATTAATTAAGAAGTGCAACCTTGCTTATATATATACACCTACATTACAGTGGTTTATTATTGTTAGTGCAGTGGAGAAGACATTTTCTCTCCGATATCTTTTTAAGGATCTCGATACTCTATGGTCCTAGTCGTGAGCATTTTTCTTCAAATAATTCCCCGCAGCGACTACATTCTTTTCTCAAAGAAAATGAGTAATCGAGTGCCACACAACTAACTATCTCATGAATGATATGCTTACGATTAGAAGATTATGCTTCATTATTTTAAGATTACGGTCTATTCTTGTCAGCTCTTTGGTGGGACACGGAAAGCCTCCTAGTCGAAGTCTCTCCTTTTTTACGCGTGGTCACCTTGCTGGAAGGAGCTTCCTAGCGGCGGTTCTTTTCTTCGATCCTCGCTACGATCGGATCTGAGAATTTGAACACGTTTCAAGAAATGTGTCGTATGCCTTGGTCTTAGCATTAGTTCGGCAGTTATGGGACAATAGATATAAACAAAGTTCACTTATAATTTGTTGCATACATATTTGCATTTCTTCTTATGTCAAGTTTGACAAAGTCTTTTTCGACCATATATAGTGTTTTTGATTGGTATTTCCATTATGACAAACAAAGATCTATAACTAGTCGAAATCATCTGTAGTCGACCACATTTGATTTCCTAATCTCGCAGCGATTAGTTTTGTCTTACATGTCCAAACATACCTTCAAAAACTCACATACATGGTTATGACCTCTTTTTATTCTCTTTCTTGGCTCACTTTGCATGCGATGCGTTCTTCTACTATAAAGCGATCGGGGCTAGGAAATATCTGAAATTTTAAAAAAGTCAAGCAGGATAAACAAAAGCTTTGTCAATGACATAAAATAGATTTTCATAGATATTCAAATATTTTTACACTTGCAGGAACCTACTCTAAGAAATATTCTGACCTAACTCTTGTTTGTCGGAGATTAGACCTCCATCTCCTCTACAACTATATCTCAAGTGGCTGAGTTCTTCCATGAACTTGGTGGCCTCCTCAGTGGGCAATTGAAGTCATCTTTAACAGCTTGGAGATCTATGGAGGGTCGGAAGCTTTCGGTTTGCCAAAGCAAAACTAACTCCACTACAGCGCTTTGTTTTTAGGGCACAGGCATAATTCGTCAGAGTAGTTTTGAGCGAACTTTAAGGTCCTCTAGAAGTTGACCCAAATAGTTCATTTTCTCTATTGGATCTCTTAAGATAGGCACGCTTGATCCTCGATCCCAAATCAAAGATCATCTTGTTCAAAGTATGAATCTTTTCATCAATATTTTGAGCAAAGCGCCTCCTTATCTGCTCAAATTTGAGTTTTCTTTACTCTGTTTAGCATTTGCATTTGCTCTGCAAAAACTCGTCGATTAATGAACACAAGCATCATTGAAGGAAAATCAAGTTTACGACATATTACCTTTATTTGTTTTGCTAAGTGTTTCATATTTGGTTGTTGCTTGACGATCAACAGGTCCTTAAATGAACTTGCTTGACAAATGGTGATCCTTAGCTTTTATTTCTTCTTCAAGAAAAGGCTGTCTTGGCTTTCTCGACCACAACCTCCTCTTTTATTTTCTCGGATCTATCGAATACGATAAGGAGAATAATTGTAGAGGAGCAAAGTATTGAAGAAGAAACAAAAGTTCAAAAGGGAAAAGTTCTTACTTTCCAACTCGAGTGCTTTTGCTCCAAGTCCTTAACTTCATTTGGAGTGGATCCTCCGATCCTGACAAAGTTCTCGACCAAATGCTACACAAATAGCGTTCTCTTTCTTAAGTTTCTTATAAACTTTTTAAAGAAGAGCTATGAAGGTGGTCGTAGAATACTTACCCGAATTGCCTGGTCATTATAACCGGCAAAAATCAAATCAGGGTGCATCTTGAGTTGAGTATCCGATACTTTCTGCCACGCCTCATCAAGCTCCTTATCCTCGATAAATCGGGGACGAAAAGGGAACTTGTTAGGTTGGGAAGGGTTATCAACAGTGATCGGAACCTGTTGAGACCTCTCGAGGCATCTACCTCCACGAAGGGTTTCAATCACCAAAGGATCCAACTCAACCGTTGCCCTTGTCACTGCTCGGGGCTTCTTGACCACTATTTCCTCGGGAACTTTGTCGAGAAGTGCTCTGATGGGGAACTTCCACAGTGCGGGTCCTCGGGAAGAACACAGTGGGAAGCAATAGGAACACCGAAGACCTATGCAAACCAAAGATGGGAAGTTCAAAGTATCAAATCATCAAGGAATTATTAAAGGTACATACTTATCGACCACTTTCATTTGTACATACCTTGTTAATCTCAGGGATTTGACTCTGAAAGCAGCAAGAGAGAAATCGTGCCGCTAGCCTTCCTTTTCTTCTCCTCCAATTTCTTTGGTTACGGACGGCAAGGTTTATTGGAACCCTCACATCCTCCAACAAGATGTCGGAAGCTATGTCCTCGACCGGTTCATCAAGGACCGCATTCGACTATACGGTGGGAGGAGTGGTTTCATCAATCTCGGATCGATTGTTTGATAACAACCATAAGGTCAAGCACGACCACTCTAGAGTCTCTGACCTCATGATTACATTCTGCGGGCCCTCGAACTTATCCACCTAAATCAAAAAACAAATTTGATTGGGTGAAGAAATCCTTTATCTAAAAATTAGTACATATATGATTCGAAATGTTCTATTACCTCGAGGATTCATCTCCTTCAAGTGCCTCGAGGCACGACTCGGTCGAGAACTAAGGTGGGGCGTTGATCCTCACCAGATTGTATGATTCATAATCCATTGATTGCAAAAGTAGAAACACGATTGGAAATCTGGTGGAATATATGTATACACATGGTAAAAGGAATTTTGATTAAATTACCTTAAGCCTTGCCGATCTCCTTCAATAGGAGTTCTGGCTAAGATCTTGGGGCATTGACCTTTTCTCCGAGCTCCCCCCGCAGATCATCTGACTCGTTCTCTAATTTCCCCGGAAAGAGCTTTATGAAGGAAGAATAAGCAGATTTTAAGGTAATACATTAATCAAATCAAAATACCGATCGAATTTATCTCAAGACTTACCACCTTACGAGGTAGCTTCATCACGATCAAGGCACGAGGCGGGGAATGAGTCAGGAGCTTCAATGGGCTAATCGGCGAAGGTGAAATCCTTCACCACATGCCACGAAGTCAAGCCCACGACTTCTTAAGTCGTAGATGGCATCCGCCCATCTCTTGACTATCCTGTCTTCTTCTGGTTTCCTTCCACTTGGACTTTTCACTTGCTCTAGTTAAGTAGTAGAGGCCATCGTCTTCGTAACAGTCATGTAAAACCATTACTTTTCCATAGCGACCACGAAGATTTCGCGTACATGAAGATGTACTCATCGGCCTTCCGTCATGAAGGCGCAATGTGCATTCCCTAGGAGCATGCCTCAGTTTTGCATGATTTTCCCATCACCATGCGGTAGAAATAACTAAAGAGCTTCAAGTTCGGTTGTATTCGGTATGCCTCGCACAAATATCGAAAATACTAATATTTGCGATCGAATTTGGGGCCAAATTCACCAATTCCACCCGTAATGTTCAAGAACACGGAGGAGGAATTTATGTCTTGATAGTCTCGGCCCACATTCGATGTAGGCAAGAAAAGCGAGGTTCGCCATCTTCACGGCTCGGAAAATGCTCTCCGATCGCGGTCTCCAATTAATCGATTCCTATCTGGGAGCATTCCCATCTTCGCCAAAGCCTCAAGCTTTTTCTTGCCCAATTCGAAGGCAACCACTTTGTAATTTGCTCAGACATGGCGAAAATCCTCAAGGATGAGTAGTGGAAGTTGAAGACTTTGTGGTCGGAAGAAACGGAAAAGGCTCGGAGGATTTCTTGGCGAGAAGCTAAAGGGGATCGAAAGGGATTTTGGAAGCATAAAAATTCTAAGAGCCCGGAGAGAAGATTTTATAAACTTAGATACTTTGAAGGATTCCCACAAAAGTCAAGCCCGACAAAAAGCTTCTTTTTGTTCAAGCAGACGAAGGAACTCTTCGTTTCCCAAGGCAAGTTCTCAACTTTAAAGTGAACTGAGACCACCGTATACCACGACATTAAATGGGAATTGCGCCGTCTGATTTCATCGGGAAAAGGTATATACACAACAGTTCATTTAAAGTTTGGGGGCTAGGTAGCGAGATTAAAACATCTATGTATTATTTTAATATATAATAAAAGACCATACGTCTTCATGGTCGTAACCCCTAAGGCTGACGACCTCCACAGTCGTTAGTATTCGAAGGTTACTTAATGGGTACCACAGTGGGATGAGGCTTTGTGCCTAATCCCGACCAGATAACCGCTTCGTAAAATTCTTGGCTGGTATTTCTTATCGTATGATGAATGGAACACGTGTTATCGTTCCAAACCATGCGATGGTACAAACTGAGACAACGACTATTAACCACCCTACGGTTAAGCTTTTCAAAGCAACGCAAGGAAGTTAGCACATTGCTAACTTCTCTACCGTCCAAACCGGTCGTAGCGCTTCACCGAGGGCGTCTTCTCCGAGTAAGCGCCACCTCTTGGAAGTTATTTAAAGGTGAAGCACGAAGACGAAGAAAAAGAAACAGAGACAAGAAGGAGGCGATAGGCGACACACAAAACAAGGCCAAGGCAAAGATATGCCTGAAGCCTAAGCGGTGGAATTAGAAGCTAGATAATCGACCTTAGACTCATATTCTAAGTCGATTGCGGTTAAACATTCCTCCATTCGATGTAATTCAGGGTAGTACTTAGCCACATCTTGTAAATCCAGTTCATATCAATAAAGAGCGACCCCCATTCCATTCCAGGATATTCCACGTCATTTTCCTCGTTTATTTTCGTAAGATCGGCGATTCGATCGTCGACACAGCCGACATGAACTGTGGCAATCATTAGCTTTTAATTGCTGTCCTAAGCGCGTCTTACTGTGTATATCTAGTAAATTCTGAGTTAGTGTTTCACTAACGCGTGGGTCCTTGAATAGAAATCAAGAGGTTTAAAAGTCGGTTAAGGCTAGAGTCTTTGACATGTAGGACCCACCTATCAGTTCGCTTGAGTCAGAGTTCGAACTTGTATCTCGTCTGGACCGTACAATTTGATCTCAATGGTCCAGATTGTTTTGGCCGTTCGGACCATCCGAACGTCCCTTTCGTTTGGACCGTCTGATTTCGTTTACTATTAATCGTTTTAAACTTCAAAATTGCATAAGTAATTCATTTAACTCCTTTTTGCATCAAACAAATTTTTTTGGTTTTCTTTTTAAATGTACTTTAATCTAAAATTGGTTTGAATCTTGTTTCTATTTCAGACATTTTTGTTAATAGAATTATCTTCGCTTTAGCATTATTTCTTGCAATAAAAATTGTTTTAACTTCAAAAATGCATAAGTGATTCTTTGTAAATCCAATTTGAGTAAACTCAAGCTTGTTGTTTTCCTCTGTTTCCGTACTTTAATGTAGAATAGGTTTTGAGTATGTTACAACCTCTGAAAATGTTTTTTGCATATGATTTGTGCACTATTTTTATGACTTTGAAAAATCATAAGAAATTCATTTTAGCTCAAATGAGGTGAATCAAATTCCGTTGTTCATGTCATGTGATGCCTTTGTCTCATCAGTAAAATGTTCATGTTCACCACCTCTCTAAAATGTTGGCCAAAATTTTTAATTCGGATGAAGCGAGACACGAAATGGATTTTTTGACATTTTTATCAAAAGCTGATTTTGTTTTGGCTTTAACTTTTGTTTGCAACATCCAAATCAATTGATTTTTATTGATAAATTCATTTAAAATCATTCTCTACCTTCTGTGTAAATTTGATAAGTTTTGGTTGAGTTTGAATTTTTGAGCTTATTCGTTATTTTTAGTTCTTATTGGTTCTTTTCGCTCTTTCGATAGGTTTAACGATTTGGTTGAACACGAGTGATCCTTAGTGCAAGCAAGTTATCTCCAGCAAGGTAAGCAGTTTTCCTTTGATGCCGTTGATCCTATTATATTAGCATGCTAATATTTCAAATTTTCAAGCGTATGTATGCATGCTATGTTGACAATTATTTTCTTCATCGCGATAGTCTGCACGATTAGTTACTTGAACTGTAGGTATACATCCATCCCTTACCCTGAGCCAATGTTTATATCGCTGTGATTTAGAGCTCGATGGATGGGCTCTAGTCACTTTATATCTAGTATTACGAGTTGATGTAAACCTTTGCTTAGAACGATAGTATAGGGATCATCGCCTCGGCGATGGTCGTATGTCATGGCGCTAAATATTTGAGTCAAGGTACTCATGTATGTAATTGTATTTGAAAAACTAAAAATGAAAAATAAAAAAGTTTTCGACTTAGGCACATTGGTTGGATGTTGTGCTTTTGGGTGTGTGCTTGGTGCCCAAGTCAACAAGGAATGAGTTACTTGTGTCAGCGATCCAAGCGTTATTGTGTGCATTCCACATGAGGGCCATATAGGAACCCTCTTGACTTAGTACTTTGGCGTGTGTTAGCTCACAGTCGCAGGAGGTTGTGTGTGTTGTGTTGAAAAAGAAATGTTCTATCGTGTTGGGTGTGCGAGGTGGGTTCTGTCAAGGTTCTCCACACCGGGAGCATTGATACTTTTCAAGGCCAATGACTCGACACAGCGTATGGTTTCCATCATACAGACAACTTCGTAGTTAATACACAATATTGGAAAGCGACTTGTAAGACTTAACCTTGCCGGTATACCTACGGAAGTGTGCTCTGTTGCATGGCGAAAAGGCGGTCTGGCATGTGGGTACAGTTGTACACCCCTGCAAGGTATAAACTATTCGAATAGCCTTGTCCTAGGTTATGGACATACTTGGTTAGGTCATGCAAGAATTACACTACAACATTTTCAATAAAACTTGATTTTGGGTGGTGCGAATGGGTAATTCGTGCTATGTTGTGGTGGCTGTTGGGAAGTCACCTCCAGGATGTTAATTATGTTTATAATGTTACCTTGCTGTTATTTAAACAAGTAAAAACAGATTTGTTAAATTGCCTTCAATCTATTACACTATAGTAAATGAAATATTACTTTGCGCTGACAATGAACCCTATAGCCTTTCTCCTTTGATTCAGCTTGCATGTAGCGTATAGGTTTTTTTATTAGTAAGTCTTGCGAGTACGTTTTCGTACTGAACTGCATTGTCTAATTGCTGTAGAGGAGGTTGATCCCCAAGGGATCGACTATTGTGAGACCGATTACGTGTAGGACAACTAGCTTGGCGACCCGGTCGGTTGCCTTATGGATAAGAGGCAAACCAATCGGCTTTTGTTTACGGCCATCTTATGGCCTATGTTATCCACTGCAATATTAGTACTCTGTCTTGTATTTTGCCGGTCGGACAAGAAGTTTGTATGGTCCGCTGATTGTGAGAAGATTTTTCAGGAACTCAAGAAGAGATTGACCACAACTCCAGTTCTTGCTCTTCCCGATGTCCACCGAAGCTTCGATATCTATTGCGATGCTTCTCTTCAAGGACTTGGGTTTGTTCTTATGCAAGAAGGCAAGGTAGTTGCCTATGCATCAAGACAATTGAGACCTCATGAGCTCAATTATCCAACCCATGACATGGAACTAGCTGTAGTGGTCCATGCACTGAAGATTTGGTGACATTACATCGTCGGAAATCGTTGCGAGGTGTATTCAGACCACAAGAGTTTGAAGTATTTGTTCACCCAACCAGATCTGAACCTTAGGCAAAGAAGTTGGTTGGAATTGATCAAAGATTTTGACATGGGTCTCCAATATCATCCGGGCAAAGCTAGTGTTGTTGCAAGCGCTCTCGATCATAAGGTTTATTGCAATACCTTGATGCTCAAGGAGAAACAGCCCGTCCTTCATGAAGAGTTTCAATGGCTCAACTTGAGAGTAGTTGAGCATGGTTTCCTCACTGTTATGGTTGTGTAACCCACCTTGGAAGAGTAGATCAAGGTTGCCCAGCAATCGAACAAAGAGGTGTGCTTGATCAGGAAGAACATCAAGAATGGGACAGCCAAGTGCTTCTCGGAAGATGACCAAGGTGTTGTGTGGTTCGGACAGTGCCTTGTTGTTCGAAGGACATGGAATTGCATAATTTAATCCCCGCTAAGCCCATAATTCTCCCTTATCCATTCATCCGAGGCCAAAAGATGTATCAAGATCTTGGCGAGAGATTGCAGTGGACGAATGGCGAGAAATCACAAGGTTAGATTGTCGAGTGTGACATATGTCATCGTGTGAAGGCCAAACATCAACGTCTAGCAGGTCTACTACAACCCTTGTCAGTACTTGAGTGGAAGTGGGACTCGATCGGTATGAATTTTATCACTAGTCTGTGCCGAATGTCCAAGGGAAATGATGTCATTTGGGTTGTCATTGATCGACTAACTAAAGTGGCACAATTCCTACCCATCAAGACTGATCTTCGTGTAGGTCTTTTGGCGGATCTCTACATAGCCCACATCGTGAGTTTACATGGAGTACCAAAGGCGATTGTCTCATATCGTGGTAGACCTTTCTCCTCTCGATTTTGGAATAGCTTGCAGAAGCTATGGGAGTGTCTTTCTTCGGCACAGCGTACCATCTACAAATGGGCGGCCAGAGTGAAAAGAGTGAATTAAGTTTTGGAGGACATGCTCGTGCTGTGTTCTCTTCTCACGGGAAGAACTAGGAGAAATACTTGTCGTTCACGAGGTTCTCTGCAACAACGACTTTCAAGCTAGTCTCGGCATGGCACCATTTGAGACCTTATATGGGAGAACATGTAGAAACACATTGAATTGGTGAGAGGCCGGTGAAAGACCATTCTTGGTCGGACTCGATCAATGAGGCGAAAGTCAAGTTGATTGATTCGAGACCGATTACGCGGCTCA
This sequence comes from Phyllostachys edulis, assembly GCA_036346405.1. Taxonomy (NCBI): domain Eukaryota; kingdom Viridiplantae; phylum Streptophyta; class Magnoliopsida; order Poales; family Poaceae; genus Phyllostachys; species Phyllostachys edulis. The sequence goes on from CM070549.1 coordinate 84,645,474, forward strand.
ATCAAGGCAAAAGAGCTATCACGAGATCATGGTCGTCGCGAGTGAGCTTTGAGCCTAATGACTTTGTTTATCTCAAAGTCTCTCCTCACGAAGGGCCATCAATGATTAGGCGTTAAAGGCAAACTAGCTCCTCGATATGTCGGGCCTTACCTCATCATCGAGAAAGGAATTGTTGCCTACAAGTTGGATTTGCCCACTACACTCGAGGAGTACGATGTTTTCCACGTGTCCCAATTAAAGAAGTGCCTTCGCGTTCCAGCAGGAAGCTCTATTGGAAAATCTTGATGTTCAAGAAGATTTGATCTCTGGTGAGTATCCTCTTCGCATCCTTGAAGAAGCTAGGCGAGAATAAGAAATTGTGTCATCAAATTCCTTAAAGTTCAATGGACAAATCATAACATGGATGAAGCAACATAGGAATGGGAGGATTGCCTTCGTGCGGACTACGAGTCTTTGTTTTTGAGTAAGCGAATCTCGGGACAAGATTCTTGTAAGGGGAGGTTTTGTAACATCCCAAACTTGGTTTGTATTTAAAATATGTAAAAATCAGGAGAATTTAAAACTTTTTTGTATCTTGTTGTTATTTGAATTTTCTGGAAATTCTTCCAAAGGTTTTGTTGATTATGAAAACCTAACGCTTCAATTGACTAGAAGCATAATCCTTTGAAACCTTTTAAAACAAATCTTGTGATCATTCTCTGGAATTATTTTTCCTAGGTTCTAGATCATCCTAGTGACTCCTCTGAAAAATTTCAAAATTTTTAGATTTTAGTTCCTATTTTAAAACAGCTAGTCAAACCAATTAGATCCTTAGTCAAACCCTAGGGCAAAAACTTGGGAAATTTCTAGAGAAAAATGCATTGCATAAAAACCTCCGAAAATTTTATACAAGGTTAATCTTGGAGTCGGGAACTTCGATAAACATTTTAGAATTTTTGGAGCTAATCTTCTAGGTCAACAAAATCCCTAGAGCTCTCAACCTTTTTATTCAAAATCTGGTTTCATTGTTCCTCCGACCCAGACCCAAGTCACTTGGTTGAGCCCAACCATCTTCGCGCTCGGGCTAGTCCGAATAGTCGTGAAGTCATTTGGGTCATCCTATTTTAATCAAACCATCCACATCGCTTGGAAGCGTTAGGACCGATGCGAGCGACCAATTCAATTAGGATCGTCCAATCTCCATCGGACCGTCCGTAGTGCTTGGGAACATTAGGACCGTCCGAACCACACTCTTGATCAAGACTGTCCATTTTTAATCAGACAGCCCAAATGTTCTGACCCAGGTCATTTGACTCAGCCCAACCCGTTCGCTAAAGATCCCGACCCAGCCTTTTGCTTTGTACCACTGAACAATGGGACCCACTACTGAGCCCATCTTCTCCACACGGCCTTCACTCTCGTGCCAGCTCGCCATGCGCGCCATGGACATCACCGTCGCCAATGGTTGCCTAGCTACCCCGCCACTAGTTTTCTGCAGCGCAGAGTGGTTTGGCCGTCATGTCGCGCTTTCGCCCATGCTCCTATCACCTCACCATCGTCTCCATGCCACTCACTACGTCCGTGTGCAGAGCTCCATGGACCAAGCTCTGATGAGAGCTCCCTCTCACATTCTCCACCCTAGGCTGCTATAAAAATCCCTTGAGCTCCTCCTTATTTCCTTTTTCGGCACCATCTCTACTTCCTCTAGCTTCCCTACTGCTCAATTGAGCTCAAAAACAAGAAAAACCTAAAACTCCATTTTCGGCCGACAAGCTCCTTCATCGCCGCCGGCGCTTCAGTGGTTCCCTTGCTCGTCTCTTCGCGTCACTTTGCGCCACTAATCACCATTATCATTTCTCCTAATCCAATTTTGGTTTGTATTCACAGGAATCATCGAATTTTGGATTTAATCTTCTTTGGCCAAAATTTGTCCCCTTCGTCCCCAACTCCGGTAAGGCGCACCATTCTTCAATTACTTGCTCATGTACCATCTCTGAGCCTTACTGAAGCTTCCCATACCACTCGGTCCATTTCTTTTTCCTCAAGCCATCATCTCCATGTTAGAGTCTTTCTTGTAGCCCTCGGTTCCCCCTGCAAACACAACTCGGCAAGCTTTTCCTATCCAGTCATTACGGTATGGTCTTTGATCCCTACTAATGCTCGTGCGCATGTTAGATCACGGGAAGCTTTGTCGTATCGGCATTGCCCTATTTCTCATGACTTCTCCTCGCTCCACCTCGTTCTTGCGCTTTGGAGTCCATCTTCGGTGATGCTTGGTCCTTTGTCGGTGCGCATTAGTGTAAGGGTCCCATTTTAGTCCTTAGTTCGCGCGCCTTGGCCTCCTTCACCGGCGATTAGCCGGAGAAGCTCACGGCCAGAGCGTGTGTTTCGTTGTTGGACAGCCAACATGAACTATGGCAATCATTAGCTTTTAATCACTGTCCTAAGTGCGTCTTACTGTGTATATCTAGTAAATTCTGAGTTAATGTTTCACTGATGCGTGGGCCCTTGAATAGAAATCAAGAGGTTTAAAAAGTCGGTTAAGGCTAGAGTCTTTGGCGTGTAGGACCCACTGTCGGTTAAGCTTGAGTCGAGTCGAACTTGTATCTAAATGCGGGCCGTGCGATTTGATCTCAACGGTCCGAGATCATTTTGGCCGTTCGGACCATCGAGCGTCCCTTCGTTTGGGCCGTCGATTCGTTTCAACCGTCAAGATTGTCTCTCATTTGGACCGATTCGATTTCGATTCAATCGCTTTGGATTGGTTGGGCGTTCGGACCGTCTGAGCGTAACCTTTTGTTTGGACCGTCGAATTAGATCTCAGCGGTCCGACGTTTTTAAGCGAGGGTTTATAAGAAAATCCATAAGTCAATTATTTGTGTCTCTTGTTAATCGTTTTAAACTTCAAAATTCCATAAGTGATTCATTTAACTCCTTTTTGCATGAAACAAATTTTGTTGGTTCTATTTTTAAATGTACTTTAATCTAAAATTGGTTTGAATCTTGTTTCTATTTGAAATTTTAGTTAATAGAATTATTTTCGTTTTAGCATTATTTCTTTCACTAAAAATTGTTTTAACTTCAAAATTGCATAAGTGATTCTCTGTAAATCAATTTGAGTAAACTGAAGCTTGTTGTTTTCCTCTATTTCTGTACTTTAATGTAGAATAGGTTTTGAGCATGTTACTACCTCTGAAGATCTTATTTTGCATATGATTTGTGCACAACTTTCATGACTTTGAAAAATCATAAGAAATTCATTTTAGCTCCAAATGAGGTGAATCAAATTCCATTGTTCATATCATGTGGTGCTCTGTCTACCATAAAATTTTCATGTTCACCACTTCTCTGGAAATTTTGGACAAAAATTTTAATTAGGATGAGCGATGCTGTGAGAGGATTTTCGACATTTTTATGAAAAGCTGATTTTGTTTTATTTGTAACTCTTGCTTGCTACATCCAAATCATTTGATTTTTTGCTAAATTCATTCTCTACCTTCTGTGTAAATTTCATAATTTTTGGTTGAGTTTGAATTTTTGAGCTTATTCGATATTTTCATTCTTATTGGTTCTTTTCGCTCTTTCGATTGGTTTTGTGATTCGGTTGAACGAGAGTGATCCTCGGCAACAACCAAGTTATCTTCAGCAAGGCAAATAGTTTTTCCTTTGATGTATGTGGATCCTATTATATTAGCATGCTAATATTTCAAATTTTCAAGCTGTATGTATGCATGCTATGTTGACAAGTATTATCTCCATCGCGATAGTCTACCTAATTAGTTACTTGAACTGTAGGTAAACATCCATCCTTACCACTAAACCTAGGTTTATATCCTTTGTGATTTAGAGCTTGATGGATGGGCTCTAGTCACTTTATATCTAGTATTATGAGTTGATGTAAGCTTAGCACTACTTAGAGCGATAGTTTGGGGATCATCGCCCGGCGATGGTCGATATCATAAATCCTCTAAATATTTGAGTCGGTACTCATGTATGTAATTGTGTTTGGAAAACAAAGCGAAAAATAAAAAGTTTTCGACACAGGCACATTGGTTGGATGGTGTGCTTTTGGGTGTGTGCTTGGTGCCGAGTCAACAAGGACTACTACAAGATGAACACCCTTTACCACGCGCATATATCGTTGGTAAAAATCAAATAAGTGTTATTACGGTCTATACCAGCGCATTTAATATGCATTGCCATTGAGGCCGTTGGGAGGGTCTATTACAATAGATAAACAAGCGTTGGTAATAGATATGAAAAGGCGTTGCTACTTACATAGCGGATATAGTCGATTTATAACTACACTTGTATGTGTTGGTACTTACCATGCATGGATGCCTTTTACTATTTTGACAATGGATATAATTATATTGTCTGGCGTATAGAAGCATTGGTACTTACAACACACATATGACTTTGGATTAAGTACAAGTTTAGTCCCTCAACTATACATGATGATTAATTTTAGTCCCTCAACTAAAAACCGGATAAAAGCGACCCTCGAAGTTTACATCAAGACAAGCAGAAGTCCCTCTATGCGTTCAGGCGGTTTTGACCGGCGTGGCATCCTGCTGGCATTTTGAATACCGTGGCATCCACATTGGCATCCGGCTCCCTCTCTTCCCCAAATCGCCCCACCACCACACCATGCCTCGCCTCACTCCCAAGCCTCGGCTCTTGCTATGCCTCGTCGATGGAGTAGCCTACCCACCGACACCGGCACGGCCTGCGGCGCCTCGAACTCCTCGGCGGCAGCGTGTGGACGCCCGGCTTCACCGTCACCATCACGGTCTTGGCCGTGCCTGAGGAGAGGGAGAGGAGAGGAGGAGGTGGCGAGAAAAGGCCGAGGTCGGGGTGGGTGTGGAGGTCTTTGGAGTGGCGCTTGTGAGGCGAAGGTAGGCCATGGCCCCGGCGATGGGCGAAGGTTTTGAAGCGAGGCGGAGGAAAGGCGTGCTCGGTGTGCGCCATCCCTCGACCAGTTCGAGGTGGCGTTCGGGCCGTGGAGCTTTGGATTGCGGACCGTGCCATTCACCCGTGGAGAACTTCGTTGGTGGCGGCATCCACCGCAACTTCGACCTCTGCTCGGCCCGCCTCCACATCGTTGGCGAGTGCGGCTCCCATGCACCTTGCCTCCTCGCGCTCCGGTAGTGCGCAAAATGCCTCGCCCGTCATCGGCCATCGCGTGGCGGTTGGCGCGATCGCGAGCACATGCTAACCGCATGGGCCTCAACGTCGTCGCAAGGCCGGCGACACCGTCGGCTGCCGCCGTATGTGGCATAGCGGCTTCCACGACATAGCGCCATCATGTCATCGCACTTGCCGAGCTATCTCGGGATGGAGGTTCTCACCGGCGGCATCGGGGCGGCTGCGGCTTAGCGTGGCGCGGTTCATGATGTTGGTCGCGGGAGCCCATCGTGCCTCGCCGCGGTGGCCGTCAACGGGGCGATTGAAAGTAAGCGCCCACGATTGAAAGTGGCGGAAGACCCAAAACCAATCTATCAATCTCCGTTAGCGAGGTACTCTTGTGGGATCGTGGGGTGGCCGGCCTGACATTCCACAAAACGGCGGTCGCGCGTGCTTCTTTTGGTGCGGTTGCCATCGACTCTCACCGGCGAGCCCACGAACTTCTTGCGCCACCATGAGCGCCGAGCAATGGGCGCGCCCATTGCCATTGCTGGTCGTCGTGCCTTTGGCAATCACCGTTGCAGGCTTATCAATGCGATCGCGGGTGGCGCCAATAACCGCGATGACCAGCCGATGGTGGCTCGGACGGCGTTGGTGGTGGTGGCGGCCGCGCCGATTCCGCATTTCATCGGCGTCCTCGCGGCAAGGCGTCGGGGTTAGCAAACTGCAACGCGGTCCAGAATGGTGGCGGTGGCACCGTGGCGGCATCCTCGTCGCTGACCACCAGGATGATCGAGGCGAGCGCAGCGAGGTGGTCTTGGTGGAAGCGGATGAAGGAGATCACCGTGCGGCTCCTCGGCCCCGCCGTCTCGAGATGAATGTGAAAAACACGCATCCCTGCGGCCCACGGTCGCCCTCGCGTCTGCGAGGGGCGGCGCCCGCGGCAGGCGGGTTGAGCGCGCTTGGAGCCCGCGTGGCCTCGCCGATCAAGAACCCGGTCACGGCGGCGGCGGCGCCGGCCGGCGTGGAAGTCGGCGGAACATGAACCCCATCTCGGCCTCGCTTAAGCGAGCCGCATCAAGAGCCGGAAGGGCGGCTACCCTAGACTCTGGAGGTGGGAGAAACGCGGCGAGCGCCACAAGTAGAAAGAGTGTGGCAGTGGTCTTGAGGGCCAAGCGGAGGCCCCACCACGTGGCGTGGGCGATCACCGCCGAGCTAGCGCGTGCACCAGGGGCGCCCGCCATCCGTGGTCCACATCCACCATGCGGCCGTCTCAACTTTCTCTGTGACCTCCTGCTTCCATACGCTTTTGGATGCGGGGTGAGGAGCTTCGAGTGGAGAGGTGGAGATGGGCGGAGGGATGAGGTGGAGTGAGCCACGTATGTCAACAGGTCAAAACAGCTACTGGAATGCATGGGGGACTTCGTTTGCGGTATGTAAACCGAGGTCGTTATATCTGATTTTTTAGTTGAGGACAAAAATTAATCATCGTGTATAGTTGAGGAATGAAACTTGTACTTAATCCTATGACTTTTGTCATTTTGTAGCGGATATAATTAAGTTCTTTAGCGATTATAAGTGTGTGGAAGTCGAGTAAAAAAATCATTATTGATCGTAGCATGGTAAAAAAAACACTAAATATTAAAAGAAATTGTTGCATTACATAGATAACCATCCACATAAAACATGATATAAATATTTTGCTTGAACACCATTTCCTAACATAATAAAATCTAAGCGTAATGAAAATCATACTGCCTATGTCACCATTCTCCACCTTCATTCAACATATCATCCATAGCATCATCCATTTATCTTATCAACCTACAATGAAAAATCGGAGTCCATTAATGCCATTACAAGATGATGCGCATGGGGCGGAACAAAGTTGCTCTCTTGCCATTAAATTTTCAATGGTGACGGTGATGTTCAATTCACAATTAAAATTGCAAGCAACTTTACAAAAGAATTACCTCGGGCATAAAAATAACACATGGGGTCTTGGCATTGGGATCAAAATGTGTTGTTAGCATCGAGAGAGATTCAAGGCATCTTGAGAACAAACTCTCTGACGACAATCGCATTCCAAGACTATGTTGGATCGACTTAGTTTTCTACAAGAGAAAATAACAAGCGTAGAATAAATATTAGGTAAATTGAACTAAATAGATTTATCCAAATAATGCCATGCAAACAAAATAATAAGTTAATTTCTGATGGAACATAGTAAATGAATCAACCAAGCAGTCCAGCGCACGTTAACCAACAACATTAGGCATATCAAGACTTGAGTAGCGTGACAAAATTGAAATTCAAGTTAGACAAGTCTTTTCCTTCTATCTTAATCAAAGTTTGCCGAGTTATACTCTTGAATCAACTCACTGAGCAATATGTTTGGCGAGCGAATATCATGAAAATCGATTACTCATGATATCAATCTTTGTCGAGATCAAAAATCGCTTTGTTAAAATCAAATTCGAGGCGGATACGGTGGGAGCATGAGGCATGACCGGGGTTCACAATTTAGTTTACGAAAAAAAAATTTGCTAGAGGCGAAACCACGAAATCACGAAATTTCGAATTTAGGTCCGAAATTTAGTAGTTTTCAAACCAACGTTTAAAATTTGGATGAAGTTTGACCAAATTTTGGATGAAATTGTTCAAACCCTTTGTTGAGATATGGTTACTTGTTTCACAAAAGTCCAACACGCTAAATATTGATGTTATGCTATGTTTTGTTTAACAATCAAATTTAGTCTAGATTGATTGTTGCTGACCCGGATAAGCGGTATGTACCACGGTTTGTTTGATGAGGAGTAGAAGTGGAGTCACCGGGCTGATGCACGATGGACCTCTCAGATGGTAGGTACTCGTTCCAATGCTCTTCTAGGCTGAAAAACAAAATTAATGTCACAGTCCATATAGCCAAAAAATTGTTATAAGGCAATCAATAGCATTAGCGCTAGGAACTCACGGTCATTGTAGAAACAATGCCCACATTCCATAATTAGAGAGAGCAATCGGGGAGAATTCCTCAAAACACACATTGCGGTGATGCTTCTTGAGGATGTTGTTGAGCTACTTATTCTTGTTTGGGCAAAGTAGAAAGATCGAGCACAAATGCCACATGTAGCTCGATAGCATTTGACATGTTACATTGTAAAATTTGGTCTACCATAAGTAGGAAGAAGAAGCTGACTAGACAAAGTTATGTTAGCGATTCTAAAACTTACTTGAGCATCACTTTCTTGTTCACTACATTCCTTAATTTTAGGCCACATTTTCAATCGGATGTTCACCTTTTGTCCTCGGTCTTACGCTCGTGTCTTTACGTAGATTCTCCTCTTGTTGAGTATCTTTTGCTCCAGGCCCCCGTTTGCTGTAAAATAGAGTAAGAAAGTTTAGTGATACTTAAGTCTTGCGAAGAATCACGAGAATCTAAGTTTTAATCGATAAAATAAAAATAGTCATGCTAAAATGATGCAATAATGCGGTCTTACTAATTGTTTTCTACAAACATGCTACCACAAGTTCCTTAACTCATTCTTACGTATTGGCTTGACAAGGAAATCTCTTGTGCCCTTGACATGCATTTGAAAACCGTGCTAATTGAATCATGTGAAGACATCCTTTGCATGCCCCCCAAAATGCATTAGACTAAGTAGTGGCAATAGAAACTAAAAACATGAGAATAGTGGTATAACTCAATTTTAAGACATACTTATAGCGGGGATATTCTTGCATGCGTAATGTTCCATGATCGTGGAGGCGGGAGGAACCCGGACATCAAGGAAGTTCAACATCGGTTAAAACAAGGTCTATATTGAAAGATTTTTCCTTTAGTATGTCACGCCTTCACATCGTCGAGTTGCGACAAGCTGCAAGAAAAAAATGGTGCATAAAGTGATGAAAAATGCCACTTGAAATTTCATCAAGTTAAAAAAAACTAGGAGAACAAATTCAAGAGGCCAAACATAAAGGAAATATATTTTGTGTCTACCTAAAGTGTGTGTGTGTGTGTGTGTGTGTGTGTGTGTGTGTTTTGCATTTCAAACACATTTCTAACTATATGCTCAAAAGCAGACTACCGACATCTGATTTTCACATACACACTTCAATTACTATTGAGTATAATTTAACACGAGATGCCCCGGTGTCATGGACTATAGTTTTAAACTCTAAATCTAGTTGATATTAGGCACATCGCGGCGTTAAAGTGCGTATTCCTAAAAAGCGGTAGCACTATACCAAATCTCGTTAGTATAGGTTCGGAGACGATGCTCCCATCCTTTGCGGTAGCTCTAGCAACACTACTTGAACAAAAATGGAGAGGAAGAGAACTAGCTATCAACACCACACCACTACCAACTAGAAATCAAAACTAGCACATATGGCGGGCGTATCATGTGCAAGGTAGATCACGAGTCATCACGACACGATAAGTATTCTACCACGCCATACATTGCAGACCATCTTGAGCTCACTAAAATCTGCGGCTACCTCATAATTTTACCACCTAGAAACATCGGCACCTCCCCAAAGCAGGCAACTTTTTCACCACACACCAAATAGCACAAGCAATTCCATCTCTACAAGCGAGAAAAACCACTACATTCCACATCGATTCATCCCGTATTGCGACGATCAAGTCGTAGATCTTCTGAAAATGAGCGAGGAAAATGGCGTGGAATATCACGGAATGGAATGAGGGTGGCTCTTTATTGATATGGTGGGTTTTACAAGATGTGGCTAAGTACTACCTGAATTACAGCTGAATGGGGAATGTCTAGCAAGATGTCGGACTTAGAATATGAGTCTAAGTCGATTATCTAACTTCTAATTCCAAGCTTAGGCTACGTGTATTCTTGTTGAGCTATCGTTGTTCTTGTCTTTGTTGGTCTTGGCCTTGTTGTATGCATCGCCGTCTTGCGCTTCACCTTTAAATAACTTCGAAGAGGTGGCGATTACTCTGGAGAAAGCGTCCTGGTGAAGCGTTCTGTTGGTCGGAGCGGTGGAAGCGATTAACAACGTGCTAACTTCCTTGCGGTTGGTGCGTGAAAAGCTTAGTAGGGTGGTTAATAGTCGATGTCTCGGGGTTGTACCATCGCATGGTTTGGAGCGTATATACGTGTTCCATTTATCATACGATAAGAAATACCGATCCGATAATTTTACGGCGGTTATCACGGTGGGGATTAGGCACAAAACCTCATCAGGCAGGTACCCATAAGTAACCTACGGAATACTAACGACCGGGGATGTCGTTAGTCTTAGAGTCATGACCATGTAGGCGTATGGTCTTTTATTACGTATTAAAATAATACATAGAGGTTTTAATCCTCGTCACCATGCT